>SZWC01005870.1:111318-140878 GCA_023375785.1 Penium margaritaceum
TGTGAGTGGTTGCAAGTGGTTGTGAGTGGTTACGAGTGGTTGCGAGTGATTGTGAGTCGTTGCGAGTGGTTGTGAGTGGCTGCGAATGATTGTAAATGATTGCGAGTGGTCGCAAGTGGTTAGAGGTGGTTGCAAGTGATTGCGAGTGGTAGTGATTGATTGCAAGTGATTGCAAGTAGTTTCGAGTGGTTGTGAGTAGATGCTAGTTTTTGCGAGTGGTTGTGAGTAGGTGGGAGTGGTTGCAAGTTGTTATGAGCGATTGCAAGTGGCCAAAATTGGTTGCGAGTGGTTGTGAGTGGTTGTGTGTGATTGCAAGTGGTTGCGAGTTTATGCAAGTGATTGTGAGTGGTTGCGAGTGGTTGCAAGAAGTTGCGAGTGGTTGCTAGTGGTTGCTAGTGGTTGCAGGTGGTTGCCTGTGGTTGTGAGTGGTTGCAAGTGGTTCCGAGAAGTTACGAGTGGTTGCAAGTGGTTGCAAGTGCTTGCAAGTGGTTGTGAGTGGTTTTGTGAAGTTGAAATTAGTTGGGAGTGGTTGCGAGTGGATGCAAGTGATTATGTGTGCTTGCGAGTGGTTGCAAGTGGTTGTGAGTGGTTGTGAGTAGTTGCGAGTGTTTGCAAGTGGTTGCGAGTGGTTGCGAGTGGTTATGAGTGGTTGCGAGTTGTTGCGAGTAGTTACGAGTGGTTCCAAGTGGTTGCGAGTTCTTGCAAGTGTTTGTGAGTGATTGCGAGTGGTTGCGAGTGGTTGCGGGTGTTTGTGAGTGGTTGCAAGTGGTTGCGAGTGGTTGTGCATGCTTGCGATAGGTTGTGCGTGGTTGGAAGTGGTTGCGCGTGGTTGCGGGTGGTTGCCAGTGGTTGGGAGTGGTTGCGAGTGATTGCGAGTGATTCCAAGTGGTTGCGAGTGGTTGCGAGTGGTTACGGGTGGTTGCGTGTGGTTGCGAGTTGTTGTGAGTGATTGCAAGTTATTGCGAGTGGTTACGAATTGTTTTGATTGGTTGTGATTGGTTGTTAGTGGTTGCGAGTAGTTGGAAGTGGTTGCAAGTGGATGCGAGTGCTTGCGAGTGAGTGTGAGTACTTGTGAGTGGTTGCAAGTGGTTGCAAGTGGTTACAATTGGTTGTGAGTGGTTACAAGTGGTTACGAGTGTTTAAGAGTGGTTGCAAGTGGTTGCGGATGGTTGCGAGTGGTTGCGAGTGTTTGCAAGTGGTTACGTGTGGTTGCGAGTGGTTGTGAGTATTTGCAAGCGGTTGCCAGTGGTTGTGAGTGGTTGCGGTGGTGGCGAGTGGTTGTGAGTGGTTGTGAGTGGTTATGAGTGGTTGGAAGTAGTTGCGATTGGTTTTGTGTTATTGCGAGGGGTTGTGAGCTGTTGTGAGTGTTTGTGAGTTGTTGCGGGTGGTTGCGAGTGATTGGAAGTGGTTGCGAGTGGTTCCAAGTGGTTGTGAGTGGTTGTGAGTGGTTGCGAGTGGTTGTTAGTGGTTGGGAGTGATTGCAAGTGATTCGGAGTGGTTGCAAGTGGTTGCGAGTGGTTCCGAGTGGTTGTGAGTTGTTGCAAGTAGTTGCGAGTGGTTGTGAGTGGTTGCGAGTGGTTGTTAGTGGTTGGGAGTGATTGCAAGTGATTCGGAGTGGTTGCAAGTGGTTGCGAGTGGTTCCGAGTGGTTGTGAGTTGTTGCAAGTAGTTGCGAGTGGTTGTGAGTGGTTGCGTGTGGTTGCGAGTGGTTGCGAGTGTTTCCGAGTGATTGCGTGTGGCTGCGAGTGGTTGTGATTGGTTGTGAGAGGTTGCGAGTGGGTGCTAGTGGTTGCGAGTTTTTCCAAGTGATTGCGAGTGGTTGTGAGTGGTTGCGAGTTGTTGCAAGCGGTTGCAAGTGGTTGGAAGTAGTTGTGACTGGTTTTGAGTGGTTGCGAGTGATTGTGAGTGGTTGTGAGTGGTTGCGAGTGGTTGCGAGTGAGTGTGAGTTGTTGGGAATGGTTGCGAGTGGTTGCGAGTGGTTGCGAGTGATTGTGAGTGGTTGTGAGTGGTTGCGAGTGGTTGCGAGTGAGTGTGAGTTGTTGGGAATGGTTGCGAGTGGTTGCGAGTGGTTGGGATTGGTTGTAAGTAGATGAAAGGTGTTGCGAGTGGTTGCGAGTTGTTCCAAGTGATTGTGAGTGGTTGTAACTGGTTATAAATGGTTGCCAGAGGTTGCAACTGATTGCAAGTGATAGCAAGTGGTTGCTAGTGGTTGCGAGTGATTGCAAGTGATTGCGAGTGGTTGAAAGTGTTTGTGAGTGGTTACGAGTGGTTGCAAGTGGTTGCAAGTGGTTATGAGTGATTGCAAGTGATTGCGAGTGGTTGCGAGTGGTTGTGAGTGGTTGTGGAGAGGTTTTGAGTGGTTGCAAGTGGTTGTGAGTGATTATGAGTGGTTGCCAGTGGTTTTGAGTGGTTGCGAGTGGTTGCAAGTGGTTACCATTAGTTACAAGTGGTTGTATGTGGTTGTGAGTTGTTGTGAGTGGTTACGAGTAATTGTAAGTGGTTGCAAGAGGTTGTGAGTGGTTGCAAGTGGTTGCGAGTGGTTGCAAGTGGTTACCATTAGTTACAAGTGGTTGTATGTGGTTGTGAGTTGTTGTGAGTGGTTACGAGTAATTGTAAGTGGTTGCAAGAGGTTGTGAGTGGTTGCAAGTTAATGCGAGTAGTTGCGAGTGGTTGTGGGTGGTTGCGAGTGGTTGCAAGTGGTTGATAGTGATTGAGTGTGGTTCCGAGTGGTTGCGAGTGGTTGCGAGTGGTTACGAGTGGTTTCAAGTGGTTGCGAGTGGTTGTGGGTGGTTGCGAGTGGTTGCAAGTGGTTGATAGTGATTGAGTGTGGTTCCGAGTGGTTGCGAGTGGTTGCGAGTGGTTACGAGTGGTTTCAAGTGGTTGCAAGTCGTTGCAAGTGGCTGCGAGTGGTTGTTATTGTTTACGAGTGGTTTCAAGTGGTTGCGAGTGGTTGCTTGTGGTTGCGAGTGTTTAGAAGTGGTTGCGATTGGTTGTGAGTGGTTGTGAGTGCTTGCGAGTGGTTGCGCGTGGTTGTTGGTGGTTGTGATTGGTTGCGAGTGATTGCGCGTGGTTACGAGTTCTTACGAGGGGTTGCGTGTGGTTGCGATTGGTTGTGAGTGGTTGTGAGTGGTTGCGAGTGGTTGTGATTGGTTGTGAGTTGTTGTGAGTGATTGCGAGTGATTGCGAGTGGCTGCGAGTGGTTGCGACTGGTTTCACGTGGTTGTGAGTGTTTGCAAGTGGTTACAAGTGTTTGCGAGTGGTTGTGAGTGGTTTTGTGTGGTTGCAAGTGGTTGCAAAAGGTTGCGAGTGGATGCAAGTGATTGCGAGTGGTTGCAAGTGGTTGTGAGTGGTTGTGAGTGTTTGCAAGTGGTTACAAGTGTTTGCGAGTGGTTGTGAGTGGTTTTGTGTGGTTGCAAGTGGTTGCAAAAGGTTGCGAGTGGATGCAAGTGATTGCGAGTGGTTGCAAGTGGTTTTAAGTTCTTGAGAGTGGTTTCGAGTGGTTGCGAGTGGTTGCGAGTGGTTGTGAGTGGTTGCGATGGGTTTCAAGTGGTTGAGAGTGGGTGTGAGTGGTTGGGAGTGGCTGCGAGTGGTTGCGAGTGGTTTCGAGTGGTTGCGAGTGGTTGCGAGTGGTTGTGAGTGGTTGCGATGGGTTTCAAGTGGTTGAGAGTGGGTGTGAGTGGTTGGGAGTGGCTGCGAGTGGTTGCGAGTGGTTGCGAGTGGTTGCACTTGGTTGAAGTGGTTTGGAGTGGTTGCGAGTGCTTGCGAGTGGTTACAAGTGGTTGCGAGTGGTTGCGTCTGGTTGGAAGTGTTCACAAGTGGTTGCGAGTGGTTGTGAGTGGTTGTGAGTGGTTGCGAGTGGTTTCACATGGTTGCAAGTGGTTAGGAGTGGTCGCTAGTGCTTGCGAGAAGTTGTGAGGGATTGCGAGTAGTTGCAAGTGGTTGTGAGTGGTTGCAAGTGGTTGTGAGTGGTTGCGAGTGGTTTCACATGGTTGCAAGTGGTTAGGAGTGGTCGCTAGTGCTTGCGAGAAGTTGTGAGGGATTGCGAGTAGTTGCAAGTGGTTGTGAGTGGTTGCAAGTGGTTATGAGTGATTTTGAGTGGTTGTGAGTAGTTGCAAGTGGTTGGGGGTGGTTGTGAGTGGTTGCGAGTGATTGCGAGTGATTGCAATTGGTTGCAAGTGGTTGCGAGTGGTTACAGGTGGTTGCGAGTTGTTGCGAGTGGTTGTGAGTGATTACAGGTGATTACGAGTTGTTTCAAGTGGTTGTGAGTGATTGTGAGTGGTTGCAACTGGTTGTGAGTAGTTGCGAGTGGTTGCGAGTGGTTGCAAATGGTTTCGAGTGGTTACGAATGGTTGCAATTGGTTGCGAGTGGTTGCGAATAGTTGCTAGTGGTTGCAAGTGGTTGCGAGTGGTTGTGAGTGGTTGTGTTTGGTTGCAAGTAGTTTCGAGTGGTTGCGAATGTATGCAAGTGATTGTGAGTGGTTGCGAGTGGTCGCAAGTGGTTGCGAGTGGTTGCAAGTGGTTGTGAGTGGTTACGAGAGGCTGAAAGCGGTTGCAAGTGGTTGCGAGAGGATGCGAGTGGTTACGAGTCGTTGCAAGTGATTGCGAATGGTTCCGAGTGGTTGCGAGTGGTTGCGAGTGGTTGCAAGTGGTTGCAAGTGGTTGCGAGTGTTTGTGAGTGGTTGCCAGTGGTTGCGAGTGGTTGCGGGTGGTTGTGAGTGGTCGCTAGTGGTTGCTAGTGGTTGCGAGTGGTTACGAGTGGTTGTGCGTGGTTGCGAGTGGTTGTGCGTGGTTGCGAGTGGTTGCCAGTGGTTGGGAGTGGTTGCGAGTGGTTGCGAGTGGTTGGGAGTGGTTGCACGTGGTTTTGAGTGGTTGCGAGTGGTTGCGTCTGATTGAAAGTCATTACGAGTGGTTGCGAGTGGTCTCAAGTGGTTGCGGTGGTTGCGAGTGGCTGTGATTGGTTCCAATTGGTTGCGTTTGGTTGCGAAAGGTTGCGAGTGATTGCATGTGGATGCGTGTGGTTGCAAGTGGTTACGAGTGGTTGTGTATGGTTGCAAGTGGTGTGAGTGGTTGCAAGTGGTTGCAAGTGGTTGCAAGTAGTTGCAAGTAGTTACAAGTGCTTGCGTGCGGTTCCAAGTGGTTGCAAGTGGTTGCGAGTGGTTGCAAGGGGTTGCAAGTGGTTGCGAGTGGTTGTGTGTGGTTGTGTGTGGTTGGAAGTGGTTGCGAGTGGTTGCGAGTGGATGCAAGTGATTGAGAGTGATTGTAAGTGGTTGCGAGTGGCTGCAAGTCGTTGCGAGTGGTTGCGTGTGGTTGCGAGTGGTTGCGAGTGGTTGCAAGTGGTTGCAAGTGGTTGTGAGTGATTGTGATTCGTTGCGAGTGTTTGCGAGGGGTTATGAGTGGTTGTGAGCGGTTGCGTGTGGTCGCAAGTGTTTGCATGTGACTGCTAGTGATTGTGAGTGGTTGTGAGTGGTTGCAAGTGATTTCACGTGGTTGCGAGTGGTTACGAGTGGTTGTGAGTAGTTGCAAGTGGTTGCGAGGGGTTGCGAGTAGTTTCGAGTGGTTGTGAGTGGTTGCAAGTGGTTGCGAGTGCTTTCGAGTGATTGTGAGTGGTTAGGAGTGGTTGCGAGTGGTTGCATGAGGTTGTAAGTGGTTGCAAATGGTTCCGAGTGGTTACGAGTGGGTACTAGTGGTTAGGAGTGGTTGCAGGTGGTTGGTGTGGTTGCGAGTGCTTGCGAATGTTTGGGAGTGGTTACGAGTGGTTGCGAGTGTTTGCGAGTTTTTGCAAGTGGTTGCGTGCGGTTGCAATTGGTTGCGAGTGGTGGCAAGTGATTGCATTTGGTTGTGGTTGGTTATGAGTGGTTTTGAGTGGTTGCGAGTAGTTGGGGATGGTTGCAAGGGTTTGTGAGTGGTTGTGAGTGGTTGTGAGTGGTTGGGAGTGGTTGCAAGTGTTTTTGAGTGGTTGCAAGTGGTTGTAATTGGTTGTGAGTCGTTTTGAGTGGTTGTGGGTGCTTGCAAGTGGTTGCGAGGTGATGCAAGTGATTGCGAGTCGTTGCGAGTGGTTGCGAGTGGTTGCGAGTGATTGTGAGTGGTTGCGAGTTGTTGGGAGTGGTTGGGAGTGGTTGCGAGCAGTTGCGAGTGGTTGCAAGTGGTTTCAAGTGGTTGCGAGTGTTTGTGAGTGGTTTCATGTGGTTGAAAGTAGTTGCAAGTGGATGTGAGTGGATGCAAGTGATTGCGAGTGCTTGCGAGTGGATGCAAGTGGTTGCGAGTGGTCGTGACTGGTTGCAGATGGTTGCGAGTGGTTGCGAGTGGCTCCGAGTGGTTCCGAGTGGTTGCGAGTGGTTACGAGAGGTTGCGAGTCGTTGGGAGTGGTTGCGAGTGGTTGCGAGTGGTTGTGAGTGTTGGTGAGTGGTTGCACGTGGTTGTGAGTGGTTGCGGGTGGTTGTGAGTGGTTGCAAGTGGTTGCGGGTAGCTGTGAGTGGTTGTGAGTAGTTGTGCATTGTTGCGAGTAGTTGCGCGTGGTTGCGAGTGGTCGGGAGTGGTTACGAGTGGTTGCGAGTGATTGCGAGTGGTTACGAGTTGTTGTGAGTGTCTGCGAGTGGTGTGAGTGGTTGCAAGTGGTTGGGAGTGGTTGCGAGTGGTTACGAGGGGTTTGAGTGGTTGCCAGTGGCTGCAAATGGTTGCAACTGGTAGTGAGGAGATACGAGTAGTTGGAAGTGATTACGAGTGGTTGCATTTGGTTGCGAGTGGTTGCATGTCGTTGCAAGTGGTTGTGAGTCGTTGCGAATGGCTGCAAGTGGTTGCAAGTGGTTGCGAGTGGTTGTGAGTGGTTTTGTGTTGTTGCAAGTGGTTGCGAGTGGAAGCGAGTGGATGCGAGTGCTTGCGAGTGCTTGCAAGTAGTTGCGAGTGGTTGCAAGTGGTTTCGAGTGGTTTCACATGATTGTGAGTGGTAACAAGTGGTTGCGAGGGGTTGCGATTAGTTGCGAGTGGTTGTGAGTGGTTCCAAGTGGTTGCGAGTGATTGCGAGTAACTGAAGTGGTTGGGAGTGGTTTGGAATTTTTATGAGTCATTGTGAGTGATTGAGAGTGATTGCGAGTGCTTGCAAGTAGTTGCGAGTGGTTAAGGGTGGTTCCGAGTGGTTGCGAGTGGTTGTGAGTTATTGCAAGCAATTGTGCTTTGTTTAGTGTGGTTCTGAGTGGTTCTGAGTAGTTGTGAGTGGTTGCGGGTTATTGTAAGTGATTGGACGTGGTTGCGAGTGCTTGCGAGTGGTTTTGAGTGGTTCCGAGTGGTTGCAGGTGGTTGTGAGTGGTTACAAATGGTTGCGAGTGGTTACGAGTCGTTTCGAGAAGTTACGAGTGGTTGCAAGTGGTTGCAAGTGGTTGNTGGTTGCGAGTGGTGGCGAGTGGTTGCTCGTGGTTGTGACAGGTTATGATTGGTTCCGAGTGGTTGCAAGTTGATGCGAGTGGTTGCGAGGGGTTGTACGTGGTTGTGAGTGGTTGTGAGTGGTTGCCAGTGGTTGCGAGTCATTGCGAGTGGTTGTGAGTGGTTGCAAGTGGTTAAAAGTTCTTGCAAGTGGTTGTTAGTGGTTGCGAGTGATTGCAAGTGGTTGCAAGTGGTTGCGCATGGTTCGGAGTGGTTGTGAGTGGTTGCAAGTAGTTGCGAGTGGCTGTGAGTGATTGCAAGTGGTTGCGAGTGGTAGCCAATGGTTGCGATTTGTTGCTTGTGGTTGCGAGTCGTTGTGAGTGGTTGTGAGTGGCTGCGAGTGGTTACGAGTGGTTGCGAGCGGTTGCGAGTGGTTGTGAGTGGTTGGGAGTGGTTGTGAGTGGTTGCGAGTGGTTGCAAGTGGTTGCGAGTGCGTGTGAGTGGTTACAAATTCTTGCGAGTGGTTGCGAGTGTTTCCAAGTGATTGAGAGTCGTAGCGAGTGGTTGCAAGTGGTTGTGACTGGTTGCAACAGGTTGCGAGTGATTGCGAGTTGTTGCGAGTGAGTGCGAGTGGTTGCGCATGGTTGCGAGTAGTCGCGAGTGGTTGCAAGTGGTTGCGAGTGGTTGCAAGTGGTTGTGACTGGTTGCAACAGGTTGCGAGTGATTGCGAGTTGTTGCGAGTGAGTGCGAGTGGTTGCGCATGGTTGCGAGTAGTCGCGAGTGGTTGCAAGTGGTTGCGAGTGGTTGCAAGTGGTTGCAAGTGGTTGCAAGTGGTTGCAAGCGGTTGCGAGTGGTTGCAAGTGGTTTCGAGTGGTTGCGAGTAGTTGTAAGTGGTTACAAATGGTTGCGAGTGGTTGCAAGTGATTGCAAGTGATTGCGTGTGGTTGCTAGTGGTTGGGAGTGGTTGCAAGTGATTGTGAGTGGTTGCGAGTGGTTGCGCGTGGTTACGAGTGATTACGAGTGATAGCAAGTGGTTGTGAGTGGTTATGAGTTCATGCAAGTGATTGCAAGTGGTTGCGAGTGATTGTGAGTGGTTGTAGAGTGGTTTTGAGTGGTTGCAAGTGGTTGCGAGTGGTTATGAGTGGTTGCCAGTGGTTTTGAGTAGTTGCAAGTAGTTGCGATTGGTTGAGAGTGGTTGTGTGTGGTTGCGACTGGTTGTGAATGGTTACGAGTCGTTGTGAGTGGTTGCAAGTGGTTACGAGTGGTTGCAAGGCATGCGAGTGGTTGAGAGTGGTTGCGGGTGGTTGCGATTGGTTGCAAGTGGTTGCGAGTGGTTGAGAGTGGTTGCGAGTGGTTGCGAATGGTTGCGAGTGGTTAGAAGTGGTTGCAAGTGGTTGCAAGTGGCTGCGAGTGGTTGTGAGTGGTTGCGAGTGGTTGCAAGTGGTTGCAAGTGGTTGTGAGTGGTTGCGAGTGGTTGCAAATGGTTGAGAGTGGTTGCAGGTGGTTGCAAGTGGTTGCAAGTGGTTGGGAGTGGTTGTGAGTATTTACCAGTGGTTGCGAGTGGTTGCGAGTGGTCGCTTGTGGTTGCCAGTGTTTACAAGTTGTTGCGAGTGGTTGCGAGTGGTTGTGTGTGGTTGCGAGTGTTCACAAGTAGTTGTGAGTGGTTACGAGTGGTTGTGCGTGGTTGCGAGTGGTTTCGAGTGGTTGCGAGTGGTTGCGAGTAGTTGTGAGTTAATGCGAGAGGTTGCGTGTGGTTGCGAGTCGTTGTGAGTGGTTGCCAGTGGTTGCGAGTCATTGCAAGTGGTTGTGAGTGGTGTTGTGTGGATTCAAGTGGTTGCGAGTGGTTGTGAGTGGTGTTGTGTGGATTCAAGTCGTTGCGAGTGATTTGAGTGGATACAAGTGACTGCGATTGGTTGCAAGTTGTTGCAAGTGGTTGTAAGTGGTTGCGAGTGGTTGCGAGTGGTTCCTTGTGGTTGCAAGTGGTTTTGAGTTGTTGCGAGTGGTTTCGAGTGGTTGAGAGTGGTTGCAAGTGCTTGCGAGTGGTCGCAAGTGGTTGTGAGTGGTTGTGAGTGGTTGCAAATGGTTGCAAGTGGTTGCAAGTGGTTGGGCGGTTGCAAGTGGTTACAAGTGGTTGCAATTGGTTGCGAGTGGTTTTGAGTGATTGCGAGTGGTTTTATGTGGTTGCGAGTGGTTGCGAATGCTTGTGAGTGCTTGCAAGGGGTTGTGAGTAGTTGGGAGTGGTTGGGAGTGGTTGTGAGTGGTTGCGAGTGACTGTGAGTGGTTACGTGTGGTTGCAAGTGGTTACGAGTGGTTGTGCGTTATTGCAAGATATTACGTGTCGTTGCGAGTGGTTGTGAGTGGTTGCAAGTGATTATGAGTCGTTGCGAGTGGTTGTGAGTGGTTGTAGATGGTTGCAAATAGTTGTGAGTAGTTGCGAGTGCTTGCGCGTGCTTGTGTGTAGTTGCGAGTGGTTGCAAGTGGTTGCGATTGGTTGCTAATGGTTGCAATTGGTTACGAGTGGTTACAAGTGGTTATGAGTAGTTGCGAGGGGTTGCGAGTGGATGCGAGTGGTTGTGAGTAGTTACAAATGGTTGTGAGTAGTTAGAAGTGATTGCAAGTGATTGAGAGTGCTTGCGCGTGTTCGCGAGTGATTGCAAGTGATTGCGAGTAGTTGCACGTGGTTGTGAGTGGTTACGACAGGTTACAAGTAGTTGCGAGTGGTTACGAGTGATTGCAAGTGATTGCGAGTGGTTGCGAGTGGTTGTGAGTGGTTGCGAGAGGTTACGAGTGGTTGCGAGTGGTTACGAGTGATTGCAAGTGATTGCGAGTGGTTGCGAGTGGTTGTGAGTGGTTGCGAGAGGTTACGAGTGGTTGCGAGTGGTTACGAGTGATTGCAAGTGATTGCGAGTGGTTGCGAGTGGTTGTGAGTGGTTGCGAGAGGTTACGAGTGGTTGCGAGTGGTTACGAGTGATTGCAAGTGATTGCGAGTGGTTGCGAGTGGTTGTGAGTGGTTGCGAGAGGTTACGAGTGGTTGCGAGTGGTTACGAGTGATTGCAAGTGATTGCGAGTGGTTGCGAGTGGTTGTGAGTGGTTGCGAGAGGTTACGAGTGGTTGCGAGTGGTTACGAGTGATTGCAAGTGATTGCGAGTGGTTGCGAGTGGTTGTGAGTGGTTGCGAGTAAGTACGAGTAGTCGCGAGTGGTTGCGAGTGGTTGCTAGTGGTTGCGAGTGGTTATGAATTGTTGCAAGTGGCTTTGAGTGGTTGCAAGAGGTTGCGAGTGGTTGCGAGTTGTTCCGAGTGGTTGTGAGTGGTTGCAAGTGGTTGCGAGTGGTTGAGAGTGGCTGCAAGTGGTTGCGAGTGGTTGTGACTGGTTGTGAGAGGTTGTAAGTGGTTGTAAGTGCTTACGAGTGGCTGAGTAGTTGCAAGTGGTAGTGAGTAGTTGCAAGTGGTTGTGTGTTGTTGTGAGCGGTTGCAAGTGGTTTCAAGTGCTTGCAAGTGCTTGCAAGTGTTTACGAGTGGTTGCGTGTGGTTGGGAGTGGTTGCGAGTGATTACAAGTGGTTGCGTGTGGTTGTGAGTGGTTGTGAGTGGTTGCGAGCGGCTTCGCGTGCTTGCGAGTGGTTGTGAGTGGTTGCGAGTGGTTGCGAGTGATTGCGAGTGATTGCAAGTGATTGGGAGTGGTTGCGAGTGGTTGCGAGTGCACATGAATAGTTGCGAGTGGTTGCGAGTGGTTGCAAGTGGTTGCGAGTGGTTATGAGTGGCTGCATGTGGCTTTGAGTGGTTGCGAGTGGTTGCAAGTGGTTGCAAGTGGTTTTGTGTGGTTGCGAGTGGTTGCGAATTATTCCGAATGGTTGAGAGTGGTTGCGAGTGGTTGCGGGTGGTTGCAAGTGGTTGCGAGTAGTTGCTAGTGGTTGCGAGTGGTTGCAAGTGGTTGCAAGTGGTTGAGAGTGGTTGCAAGTGGTTGCGAGTGGATGCCAGCCATTGCGAGTGGTTGCAAGTGGTTGCAAGTGGTTGCAAGTGTTTATGATTGGTTGCAATTGGTTTTGAGTGGTTGTGTGTGGTTGCGAGTGGTTGTGAGAGGTTGCGAGTGGTTGCGAGTGGTTGCAAGCGGTTACAAATGGTTACGAATGGCTGCGAGTGGTTAGGAGGGGTTGTGAGTGGTTGCGAGTGGTGATGAGTGGCTGTGAGTGGTTGCGAGTGATTGCGAGTGGTTGCGAGTGGTTGCGAGTGCTTACAGGTGGTTGCGAGTGGTTGCGAGTGGTAGTGAGTGTTTTCAAGTAATTGCAAGTGGTTGTGAGTGGTTGTGAGTGGTTGTGAGTGGTTGTGAGTGGTTGTGAGTGGTTGGGAGTGATTGAGTGTGGTTGCGAGTGGTTGTGAGTGGTTGCGGGTGGTTGCGAGTGGTTGCGAGTGGTTGCAAGTGGTTGTGAGTGGTTGTGAGTGGTTGTGAGTGGTTGTGAGTGGTTGGGAGTGATTGAGTGTGGTTGCGAGTGGTTGTGAGTGGTTGCGGGTGGTTGCGAGTGGTTGCGAGTGGTTGCAAGTGGTTTCAATTGGGTGCGAGTGGTTGTGAGTGGTTGTGTGTGCTTGCAAGTGGTTGCAAGTTGATGCAAGTGATTTCGTGTGCTTGCGAGTGGTTGCGAGTGGTTGCGAGTGGTTGCGAGTGGTTGCAGGTTGGTGCGTGTGGTTGTGAGTGGTTGCGAGTGGTTGTGAATAGTTCAAGTAGCTGCGAGTGGTTGCAAGCGGTTACAAGTGGTTGTGAGTGGTTGTGAGTGGTTGTGAGTGGTTTTGTGTGGTTGCATGTAGTTGCGAGCAGATGCAAGAGATTGTGAGTGGTTCGGACTGGTTGCGAGTGGTTGTGATTGGTTGCAAGTGGTTGCGAGTGGCTGTGAGTGGTTGCGAGTGGTTGCGAGTGGTTGTGAGTGGTTGCGAGTGGTGGCGAGTGGTTCTGAGTGGTTGCGAGTGGTTGTGATTGGTTGCAAGTGGTTGCGAGTGGCTGTGAGTGGTTGCGAGTGGTTGCGAGTGGTTGTGAGTGGTTGCGAGTGGTGGCGAGTGGTTCTGAGTGGTTGCGAGTGGTAATGAGTGGTTGCGATTGCTAGCGAGTGGTTGGGAGTTTTTGTGAGTGGTTGCGAGTGGTTGCGAGTGGTTGCGGGTGGTTGTGAGTGGTTGCAAGTGGTTGCGAATGGTTTCGATTGGTTTCCAGTGGTTGCGAGTGGTTGCGATTGCTAGCGAGTGGTTGGGAGTTTTTGTGAGTGGTTGCGAGTGGTTGCGAGTGGTTGCGGGTGGTTGTGAGTGGTTGCAAGTGGTTGCGAATGGTTTCGATTGGTTTCGAGTAGTTGCTAGTGGTTGTGCATACTTGCGAGTGGTTGTGATTGGTTGCGAGTGGTTTGGAGTTGTTGCCAGTGGTTGGGTGTGGTTGCGAGTGGTTGCGAGTGGTTGCAAGTGGTTGTGAGTGGTTTCGAGTGGTTGTGAGTGGTTACGAGTGGTTGCAAGTGGTTGTGAGAGGTTACAAATGGATGCGATTGGTTGCGAGTGATCGCAAGTGATTGCAAGTGGTTGCGAGTGGTTGTGAGTGGTTACGAGTGGTTGCAAGTGGTTGTGAGAGGTTACAAATGGATGCGATTGGTTGCGAGTGATCGCAAGTGATTGCAAGTGGTTGCGAGTGGTTCCAAGTGCTTATGGGTTGTTGCGTGTTGATGCGATTGGTTGCGAGTTGTTGTGAGTGGTTGCATGTGATTGCGAGTGGATGCGAGTGGTTGCAGGTGGTTATGAGTGGTTGTGTGTAGTTGTGAGTTGGTGCGAGTGGTTGCGAGTTGTTGTGAGTGGTTGCATGTGATTGCGAGTGGATGCGAGTGGTTGCAGGTGGTTATGAGTGGTTGTGTGTAGTTGTGAGTTGGTGCGAGTGGTTGCGAGTGGTTACGAGTGGTTGTGAGTGGGGCACAAGTGGTTGCAAATGGTTGCAAGTGGTAGCGAGCGGTTTCGAGTGGATGCAAGTAGTTACAAGTGGTTGCGTGTGATTCCGAGTTGTTTTGAGTGGTTACGGATGGTTGCGAGTGGTTGCAAGTGGTTGCAAGTGGTTGCAAGGGGTTGCGAGTGGTTGTGAGTGGTTTTGTGTGGAAGAAAGTGGTTGCGAGTGGTTCCGAGTGGACACAAGTGATTGCCAGTGGTTGCAAGTGGTTGCGAGTGGTTATGAGTGGTTGTGAGTGGGGCACAAGTGGTTGCAAATGGTTGCAAGTGGTAGCGAGCGGTTTCGAGTGGTTGCAAGTAGTTACAAGTGGTTGCGTGTGATTCCGAGTGGTTTTGAGTGGTTACGGCTGGTTGCGAGTGGTTGCAAGTGGTTGCGAGTGGTTGCGAGTGGTTGTGAGTGGTTACGAGTGGTTGAGAGTGGCTCGGAGTGGTTGCGAGTGGTTGCGAGTGGTTGCAAGTGGTTGCAAGTGGTTGCGAGTGGTTGCGAGTGTTTGTGAGTGGTTACGAGTGGTTTGGAGTGGTTGAGTGTGATTGTAGGTGTTTGCAATTGGTTGCGAGTGGTTGCGAGTGGTTGTGCGTTGTTGCGAGTTGTTTCACATGGTTACGAGTGGTTACGAGTGGTTGTGAGTGGCTGTGAGTGTTTGTTAGGGGTTGCGAGTAGTTTCAAGGGGATGCGAGGGATTGCGAGCTGTTGCAAGTGGTTTTGAGTGGTTGGGACTGGTTGTTTGTCGTTGCGAGTGACTGCGAGTGATTGTGAGTGGTTGCAAGTGGTTGCGAGTGGTTATTGCTGGTTGCGAGTGGTTGCAAGGGGTTGCGAGTGGTTGTGAGTAGTTGTGAGTCGTTGGGAGTGGTCGCGAGTAGTTGCGAGTGCTTGCGAGTGCTTGCAAGTGGTTGTGAATGGTTGGGAGTGCTTGCAAGTGGTTGCGAGTGGTTGAAAATGGTTGAGAGTGGTTACAAGTTATTGGAAGTGTTTGCAAGTGGTTGCGAGAAGTTGCGAGTGGTTGCAAGTGGTTGGGAGTGCTTGAATGTGGTTGCAAGTTGGTGCGAGTGGTTGCAAGTGGTGGCGAGTGGTTGCACGTGATTGTGTGTGGTTATGAGTGGTTGCGAGTGGTTGTGAGTGGTTGCGAGTTGTTGCGATTGGTTGTGTGGGGTTGCGAGTGGTTGTGAGTAGTTGTGAGTGATTGCGAGTGGTTGCGAGTGATTGCTAGTGGTTGCGAGTGGTTGTGAGTTGTTGTGACTGGTTGCGAGTGATTGCGATTGATTGCGAGTGGTTGCTTGTGGTTGCGATTGGTTGTGAGAGATTGCGAGTGGCTGTGAGTGGTTGGGAGTTATTGCAAGTGATTGCGAGTGGTTGCAAGTGGTTGCGAGTGGTAGCGAGTGGTTGCGAGTGGTTGCAGGTAGTTGCGAGTGTTTGTGATTTGTTGTGAGTGATTGAGAGTGGTTGCGTGTGGTTACGAGTGGTTGCGATTGGTTGCAAGTAGTTGCAATTGGTAGCGAGTGGTTGCGAGTGGGTGCGAGTGGTTGCCAATTGTTGCGAGTGGTTGTGAGTGGTTGCGATTGGTTGTGTGTTTTTGCGAGTGGTTGCGAGTGGTTACGAGTTGGTGTGAGTGGTTACAAATTCTTGCAAGTGGTTGCGAGTAATTGCGAGTGATTGCGAGTGGTTGCGAGTGGTTACGAGTGGTTGCAAGTGGTTGTGACTGGTTGCGAGTGGTTGCGAGTGATTGGAAGTTGTTGTGAGTGGTTGCAAGTGGTTGCGAGGGAGTACAAGTGGTTCCGAATGGTTGCGAGTGGTTGGGAGTGGTTACGAGTAGTTGCAAGTGGTTACGAGTGGTTGCGAGTGCTTGCAAGTGGTTGCGATCCGTTGCGAGTGGTTGTAAGTGATTAAAAATGGTTGCGAGTTGTTGCAATTGATTGCAAGTGATAGTGGGTGGTTTCTAGTAGTTGCGTGTTGTTGAAAGTGGTTGCGAGTGGTTGCAAGTGGTTGCGCCTGGTTACGAGTGGTTGCGGGTGATTGCGAGTGTTTGTCAGTGACTGCAAGTAATTGCAAGTGGTTGTGAGGGGTTGGGAATGGTTGTGGAGTGGTTACGAGTAGTTATGATTGGTTTTAAGTGGTTGCAAGTGGTTGCAAGTGGTTGCGAGTGGTTGCAAGTGGTTGCGAATAGTTGGGAGTGGTTGCGAGTGGTTGCAAGTGGTTATGAGTAGTTGAGAGTGGTTGTGAGTGGTTGCAAGTGGGTGCCCTTGGTTGCAAGTGGTTGTGAGTGGTTGCAATTCATTGCAAGTGGTTGCGAGTGGTTGCGATTGTTTACGCGTGGTTGGGAGTGGTTGCGTGTGGTTGCGAGTGTTTACAAGTGCTTGCGAGTGGTTGTGAGTGGTTGCGAGTGGTTGTGCGTGGTTTTGAGTGGTTATGAGTGGTTGCGAGTGGTTGCAAGTGGTAGCAAGTTGTTGCGAGGGGCTGCGAGTGGTTGCGAGTGGTTGTGAGTGGTTACGAGAGGTTGCGAGTGATTGTGAGCGGTTGCGAGTGGTTGCGAGTGGTTGTGATTGATTGTGAGTGGTTGCGAGTGATTGCAAGTGATAACGTGTGGTTGCAAGTGGTTGGGAATGGTTGCACGTGGTTGCGAGTAGTTCCAAGTGGTTGCATGTTGAATCGAGTGGTTACGAGTGGTTGTTAGTAGTTACGAGTGATTGTGTATGGTTGAGAGTGGTTGCGAGTGCTTTTGAGTGCTTGCCAGTGGGTACAAGTACTTGCAAGTGGATTCAAGTGGTTGCCAGTGGTTTTGAGTGGTTTCGTGTGGTTGCATGTGGCTGCGAGTTGTTGCAAGTGGATGCAAGTGATTGCGAGTGGTTGCAAGTGGTTGTGAGTAGTTCGAAGTGGTTGCGAGTGGTTGCGATTGGTTGTGAGTGGTAGCGAGTGGTTTTGAGTGGTTGAGAGTGGTTGTGAGTGGTTGCGATTGGTTGCCAGTGATTGCGAATACTTGCGAGTGGTTGTGAGTGGTTGCGAGTGGTTGCGAGTGGTTGCGAGTAGTTGGGAGTGGTTGCGAGTGGTTGCGAGTGGTTGCGAGTAGTTGGGAGTGGTTGCGAGTGGTTGCGAGTGGTTGCGAGTAGTTGGGAGTGGTTGCGAGTGGTTGCGAGTGGTTGCGAGTAGTTGGGAGTGGTTGCGAGTGGTTGCGAGTGGTTGCGAGTAGTTGGGAGTGGTTGCGAGTGGTTGCGAGTGGTTGCGAGTAGTTGGGAGTGGTTGCGAGTGGTTGCGAGTGGTTGCGAGTAGTTGGGAGTGGTTGCGAGTGGTTGCGAGTGGTTGCGAGTAGTTGGGAGTGGTTGCGAGTGGTTGCGAGTGGTTGCGAGTAGTTGGGAGTGGTTGCGAGTGGTTGCGAGTGGTTGCGAGTAGTTGGGAGTGGTTGCGAGTGGTTGCGAGTGGTTGCGAGTAGTTGGGAGTGGTTGCGAGTGGTTGCGAGTGGTTGCGAGTAGTTGGGAGTGGTTGCGAGTGGTTGCGAGTGGTTGCGAGTAGTTGGGAGTGGTTGCGAGTGGTTGCGAGTGGTTGCGAGTAGTTGGGAGTGGTTGCGAGTGGTTGCGAGTGGTTGCGAGTAGTTGGGAGTGGTTGCGAGTGGTTGCGAGTGGTTGCGAGTAGTTGGGAGTGGTTGCGAGTGGTTGCGAGTGGTTGCGAGTAGTTGGGAGTGGTTGCGAGTGGTTGCGAGTGGTTGCGAGTAGTTGGGAGTGGTTGCGAGTGGTTGCGAGTGGTTGCGAGTAGTTGGGAGTGGTTGCGAGTGGTTGCGAGTGGTTGCGAGTAGTTGGGAGTGGTTGCGAGTGGTTGCGAGTGGTTGCGAGTAGTTGGGAGTGGTTGCGAGTGGTTGCGAGTGGTTGCGAGTAGTTGGGAGTGGTTGCGAGTGGTTGCGAGTGGTTGCGAGTGGTTACGAGTGGTTGCGAGTGGTTGTGAGTGGTTGCAAGTGGTTACAACTGGTTGCGAGTGGTTGCGAGTGTTTACAAGTGGTTGCAAGTGGTTGCGAGTGGTTGCATGTGGTTGCGAATGTTTAGAAGTGGTTGCGGGTGGTTACGAGTGGTTGTGAGTGGATGCGAGTGGTTGCACTTGGTTGTGAGTGGTTACGAGTGGTTGCGAGTGGTTTTGAGTGGTTGCGATTGATTGCCATTGATTGCGAATACTTGCGAGTGGTTGTGAGTGGTTGTGAGTGTTTTCGAGTGGGTGTGATTTATTGCAAGTAATAGCGAGTGCTTTCGAGTGGTTGTGAGTGGTTTTGAGTGGTTGCGAGTGGTTGCGAGTAGTTGTGAGTGGTTTCGAGTGGTTGCATGTGGTTGCGAGTGGTTGCTAGTGGTTGCGAGTGGTTGTGAGTAGTTGCGACTGGTTGTAAGTGGTTGTGAATGGTTGCAAATGGTTGCGAGTGGTTGCGATTGGTTACGATCGGTTGGGAGTGGTTGCAAGTTGTTGTGAGTGGTTGCAAGTGGTTGTGAGTAGTTGCGACTGGTTGTAAGTGGTTGTGAATGGTTGCAAATGGTTGCGAGTGGTTGCGATTGGTTACGATCGGTTGGGAGTGGTTGCAAGTTGTTGTGAGTGGTTGCAAGTGGTTGCAAGTGGTTGCAAGTGTTTACGGGTGGTTGGGAGTGGTTGCGAGTAGTTGTGAGTTGTTACAAATGGTTGCGAGTGGTTGCGAGTGATTGCAAGTAATTGCTCGTGGTTGCGACTGGTTCCAAGTAGTTACGGGTGGTTGCGAGTGGATGCGATTGGTTGCAATTGGTTGCGTGTGGTTGTGAGTGGTTGCAAATGGATGCGAGTGGTTGCGAGTGGTTGCGAGTGGTTCCGAGTGGTTGCGAGTGGTTGCGAGTGGTTCCGAGTGGTTGCGAGTGGTTGCGAGTGGTTGCGAGTGGTTGAGAGTAGTTGGGAGTGGCTGCAAGTGGTTGTGAGTGGTTGCAAGTGGTTGCAAGTGGTTGTGAGTGTTTGTGAGTGGTTACGAGTGGTTCGGAATGGTTGCGTGTCATTGCAAGTGTTTGCAATTGGTTGCGAGTGGTTGCGAGTGGTTGTGCGTGGTTGTGAGTTGTTTCACGTGGTTGCGAGTGGTTACGAGTGGTTGTGAGTGGTTGCGAGTGGTTGCGAGGGGTTGTGAGTTTTTTTATGGGTTGCAGGTAGTTGCGAATGGTTGTGAGTGGTTGCAAGTGGTTGGGAGTGATTGCGAGTGGTTGCAAGTGGTTTCAAGTGGTTCAGACTGGTTGTCAGTCGTTGCGAGTGATTGTGAGTAAATATGAGTGATTGTAAGTGATTGCGAGTGGTTGTGAGTGGTTGCGAGTGGTTGCAAGTGGTTTCAAGTGGTTCAGACTGGTTGTCAGTCGTTGCGAGTGATTGTGAGTAAATATGAGTGATTGTAAGTGATTGCGAGTGGTTGTGAGTGGTTGTGAGTTGTTTTGATTTGTTGTGAGTGGGTGTGAGAGTTTACGAGTAGTTGTAAGTGGTTGGAAGTGGTCACGAGTAGTTGCAAGTGCTTGCAAGTGCTTGCGTGTGGTTGTGAATGGTTGCGAGTGCTTGCAAGTTGTTGCGAGTGGTTGCAAATGGTTGCAAGTGGTCACAAGTTGTTGCAAGTGTTTGCAAGTGGTTGCGAGTGGTTGCAAATGGTTGCAAGTGGTCACAAGTTGTTGCAAGTGTTTGCAAGTGGTTGCGAGTGGTTGCGAGTGGTTGCGAGTGGTGGCCAGTGGTTGCACGTGGTTGTGAATGGTTGTGAGTGGTTGCAAGTGGTTGGGAGTGATTCCGAGTGGTTGCGAGTGGTTGCGAGGGGTTGCGAGTGGTTATGAGTAGTTGTGAGTGGTTGCGAGTAGTTGCGAGTGATTGGGAGTGATTGCGATTGGTTGTGAGTTAATGTGAGTGGTTGCGAGTGATAGCGATTGATTGCGAGTGGTTACGATTGGTTGTGATTGGTTGTGAGTGGTTGCGAGTGATTGGGAGTGATTGCGATTGGTTGTGAGTTAATGTGAGTGGTTGCGAGTGATAGCGATTGATTGCGAGTGGTTACGATTGGTTGTGATTGGTTGTGAGTGGTTGCGAGTGGCTGTGAGTGGTTGCGAGTGATCGCAAGTGATTGCGAGTGGTTGCAACTGATTGCTAGTGGTAGCGAGTGGTTGCAAGTGGTTGCTAGTAGTTGCGAGTGGTTGTGAGTGGTTGCGAGTGATCGCAAGTGATTGCGAGTGGTTGCAACTGATTGCTAGTGGTAGCGAGTGGTTGCAAGTGGTTGCTAGTAGTTGCGAGTGGTTGTGATTGGTTGCGAGTGGTTGAGAGTGGTTGCGAGTGGTTACGAGTGGTAGTGAATGGTTGCAAGTGGTTGCGAGTGGTAGCAAGTGGTTGCGAGTGGGTGCGAGTGGTTACAAATTGTTGCGAGTGGTTGTGAGTGGTTGCCAGTGGTTGCGAGTGGTTGCGAGTGGTTAGGAGTGGTTGCGAGTTCGTGTGAGTGGTTACAAATTCTTCCAAGTGGTTGCGAGTAATTGCGAGTGATTGCGAGTGGTTGCGAGTGGTTGTGAGTGGTTGCCAGTGGTTGCGAGTGGTTGCGAGTGGTTAGGAGTGGTTGCGAGTTCGTGTGAGTGGTTACAAATTCTTCCAAGTGGTTGCGAGTAATTGCGAGTGATTGCGAGTGGTTCCGAGTGGTTACGAGTGGTTGCAAGTGGTTGCGAGTGGTTGTGAGTGGTTGCGAGTGATTGCAAGTGGTTTTTGGTGGTTGCGAGTGGTTGCGAGGGAGTACGAGTGGTTGAGAATGGTTGCGATAGGTTGGGAGTGGTTGCGAGTGGTTGCGAGTGGTTGCTGTTGAGATAGTATGCACCTTGTCCACTGCCTAGCTGGCTAGCCATACATACAGACAAGGCATGCACTGCTCTATGGAGTACATCCCCTTGTTCTGTTTTGAGATGGGCCAGGAATGCACTGCCCATACTGGGTATGTCCCCTGTGGCTCATCATAGGAAGCATACCTTTTTCGCTTGGTTGAATAGGTAGTGGAGTCTCAAACGAGAGGTCGTGGGTTCACAGAGATGGCCGCAATTTTTTTTGTGGGCCAAATTGGGACAGGAAGCTTCTAGGAAGCTTACTAGAGCCTGCCTTGAGGATGACACTTGTCGGTCTAGGGACGCGCCAAGTATGACTGTAGGTTGAAGCTGGCTCCAGTGGAGCCACTACAAGCAGAAGCTTTAGCAAAGCTCTGCAAGTATAAAAGCCTGTACCTTGCATGCATCCATTTATAGTTCTTGCCTTTGAGACTCCTCACAGAGTGTCCAACCAAAGGTAGACACTAAAGACCAACATGCGGACTTTGTTAGGTTGCAAACCAAACAAACCTAAGTTTAGATCCCTCATTCGAGGGTGATATGTTATCTTTGTTGCAATACCAAGAGCTGTTCGTGGCCTCCCATGTCAGGACCGGTTTTCTAGACCGTTGCTATCCAGCGCATTGAGAAAGGGTTATGGGCCCACACTTCTGGTTCGAAGGCACACTTCCAAAACCGACTAGCGCGTGATCTTGCAGGGCGCACAGGTACAATAGGAACATGAAGATCAGACGGTTCCAATCTGCTCCATCAGCTTTATCGGCTTCTTCACATAGGGTGCGCGCACGTGGCGGACTAGGGGATGAGGAACAGCTCTGTCCATGTTGGACAAGACCCTCGAGCCCCAATGGGATTAAGCTCTACCCCTTTTATAGAAGGTGGTACGACCCCGAGTCCGTTCTCGTGCGACGACACCATTGCCTTAGGCGATCATAGGCGGGAGGGGTATGCAACGGAACCAACTGCACCTTTGACAACGGTCGCAGTCAGCAGCCTCATCAGCTTCATCGGCCTCAACGAAGCAGAGTAGTAGCGAAGCAGAAAAGACGAGCAACCGCAGGAAATGGCGGATCCGACTCAAGCACGCCTTGAGGCGGGTATCTCCAAATTCACGGGGACAGGTTTTCCCTTGTGGAAATGGCAGTTTGAGATTGTCATGAACGTGCGTGGCTACCTTCACATCCTAAAAGGGACCGAGACAGCACCCGCCAATGCGACGCTGACAACGTATGTGGCTGACATTGCAGCATGGACGATAAAGAACAACATGAATCTCGCCATTCTTGTGACGTCCATCAATGCGACTCAACACTCCCACATCACAGGATGCACGTTGGCTGCCGAGGCCTACGCAAAACTCGCATGCGTGCATCAATCAAACGCCCTAGAAAACCGACTCTTCATCCTCCAAAGGTTGATGTCGATGAGGGTGAGCGAAGGAGAATCGATACCCAAATTTTGCAGTCATTCGACAACGTGCTGCAGGAGGTCCAGCAAATGGGTTGGAATCTCGACTCCAATATGTGTGCCATGATCCTTCTAATGGCGCTGCCGGAAAGCTGGGGATCCTTGATCACCGTATTTGGGAGTTGGAGGGAGGCAGATCTAACGTATGAGGCTGTCGCCAAACACGTCTGCAATGAATCCATGCGACGCAGTGGCAGTGAGGCAAACATCTCAGCCTATGCCTCTCGCTTCGGTGGATAAGGTGCAAGCTCTCACTCCAGTCAAAGCAACAGCGGAAGCGGTGGTGGTGGAGGGAAAGGCAATGGTGGCGAGAAGAGTTCCAAGAAGCCCGGCAACTGTCACAACTGTGGCAACGCTAGGCACTGGGCGAGGAACTGCTGTACTCCCAAGAGCGAAGGCAGGACCAAGGTGGAAAGGAGAAGAAGGAGCTCACCAACATGATGGCTAGGGGGGTGTTCATGAAGGGCGCAGCGATCCTTAGGCCCGGGGCATTCGCCCTTGACTTGGGCACCAATCATCACTCATCAAAAGAGAAGGGTGGATTTGTCTCCATGGTCGAATCTGTCATGCGCATCAAGTGTGCAAACGGCGGCATCGTCCAAGCCATGGGCGTAGGGGACAAGGTGATCACGTTCAACTTGAACGGTGTGGAGAAGTCAGTCAACCTTCAAAAGGTGGTGTACATGCCCTCCTTCGCATCCAACTTGCTGTCTGTCTCACAAATCACTGACAACAACATGACAGTGGTGTTCACNTGATGACCACAGTCACAAGTTGTGGATCTTCTTCCTCAAAACAAAGGTAGCGGTCAAGGAGAAGCTCCTCGCATTCGTCGCCATGGTGGAGCGCCAAACGTCCAAGAAAGTGAAGACGCTCCGAAGTGACAACGGGGGTGAGTACGAGGCATGTAAGCCTTGGCTCAAGCATAATGGCATCCGCCACGAGCAAACAACCCCTTACAAACCCCAAAGCAACGGCGTGGCCGAGAGGATGAACCAGACCTTGCTCGGCATGGTGCAAAGCATGCTCTTCGACGCCAAGCTCCCACCTCACTTTTGGGCTGAAGCAGCAACAACAGCTTGCTACCTCTTGAACCTCACACCAACGGCCGCCTTGTGGAAGCGTGGAAAGGAGCAGGACAAGCAGCTATTGACCCCACAGGAAGCATATCGGGAAAGAAACCCAACGCATCTCATCTGAAGGTGTTTGGGTCAAATGCATGGGTGAAGATCTAGTCGGGAGAAGGTGGAGGCAAGCTGGACGCACGTTCCAAGAAGTGCATCATGGTTGGGTACGACACATCACACAAAGCCTATCGACTTTGGGACTAGGCAGCAGGCAAGCTCGTGAGGAGCCGCGACGTTGTGTTTAACGAACGCACCCTTGAAAAGGGAGAGCTGCTGGACCTGAACCTCACTCCCAAAGCAGGAGAGTGCATAGTGTTGCTTGAGTCCGGCGACCAAGCACCCGACAACTGGCTCGCTTTGCCAGCAGGTGGTGGGAATGGGAGACTAGCTGCAGAGGATGACGCAACATTTGATATGGACGCGGATACCAAGGTGTCTGGGGCTTCCTATTCTGACTTGGAGTCTGACGACTCCTCTGACGATGACGACGACGACAAACCACCACCTGTGGAAGCACCAGCACAAAAGCAAGAAGCTGCACCAGCACTCCGGCGCATTTTGCGACCAAAGAAAGCACCTTTGCGGTATGTGGATGATTGGACCGGCCTTAGCTGGTCGTGCATGGCATAGGGAGAGCCATCCACAGTAGCTGAGGCGATGAATGGACCAGATGCGGCCAAGTGGAAGGAGGCAGTGGACAGCAAGCTGACGTCCATTGTCGAGAACCGCACATGGGTGCTAGTGGATAGACCCAACAAGGCCCACGTGGTGGGATCCAAGCGGGTCCTCCAAGTGAAGAAGAAGCAAGACGGCAGTATCGACAAGTTCAAGGCAAGAGTAGTGGCTAAGGGGTTCTCTCAATGCCTGGGCTCCAAGTACGATGAGACGTTTGCGCCCGTCGTGACCTTTGCCTCCATCCACTCTCTCCTTGGCATTGCAGCCACAAAAAACCTGGAGATACACCGGATGGACGTCAGGACAGCTTTTCTGTATGGGAAGCTTGACAAGGAAGTGCTGATGGAGGTGTCTGAAGGAGTCAAAGCTCCCAAGGGCAAGGTGTGCAAGTTGGTGAAAGTGCTCTACTGGCTGAAACAGGCCCCAAGGATGTGGTACAAAGAGGTGCACGGTGTCATGAATGGCCTCTCCTTTGCGCATTGCCAGAATGACCCAAGCATGTACATACACGATGATGGGAGTGGGCTGATGTTGGTTGCGCTATACGTGGATGATCTGATCATCTACTCGTCTTTGGTCGAGCTGCTGGATGAGCTGAAGTCTGACCTCAGAAAAAGGTTCAAGATGAAGGACATGGATCCTCTTGAGTACTACCTTGGGATTGCCATCCACCGCAACCGAGTAGTAGGCACCATCGAACTCGACCAAACCAAATACATCGGTGAGGTACTGAAGCGCTACCATATGGAAGACTCCAAACCTGTCAGGACCCCAATGACGACCAATACAAAGCTGAAGGCCTCCATGTCGCCAAGCAACAAAGCAAAACAAAGGGAGATGCAAGACATCCCCTACCAGTCCGCCGTGGGTAGCATTATGTACACCATGGCAGGGACTCGTCTGGACATCTGTTATGCTGTGGGACAAGTGAGCAGATTCGTGGCGAACCGTGGGCCACAACATTGGCAGGCAGTCAAGTGCATCTTCCGGTACCTGCAGAAAACACGTCACATGGGCCTCGTCCTTGGAAGCCAAGAAGGAACGGAACCCCTTCGCCTGAAGTGCTACACCGACGCTGACTGGGGAGGAAATCTCAACGACAGGAAATCCACCTCTGGATACGTGTTCATCTTGATTAGCGCTGCCATCTCATGGGCCAACAGGAAGCANAGAAACACACTGGTCATAAACACCCTGGTCAAAAACACAGTGGTCAGAAACACACTGGTCAGAAACACACTGGTCAGAAATACACTGGTTAGAAACACAATCGTCAGAAACACAGTGGTCATAAACATAACATATCACCCTCAAATGAGGTCACGGGTTAAAACCCTTGTCGGCCACAATTTTCTTTGTGGGCCAAACTGGGACAGGAAGCTTCTAGGAAGCTTACTAGAGCCTGCCTTGAGGATGACACTTGGCGGTCTAAGGACGTGCCAAGTAGGATTGTAGGTTGAGGCTGACTCGAGTGGAGCCACTACAAGACGAAGCTTTAGCAAAGCTGTACAAGTATAAAAGCCTGTACCTTGCATGCATCCATTTACACTTCTTGCCTTTGAGACTCTACACAGAGTGTCAAACCAAAGGTAGACAATAAAGACAAACATGTAGAGTTTGTGAGGTTCCACACCAAATGAACCGAAAGTGTGGATCCCTCATTTGAGGGTGATATGTTATGTTAGTTGCAATACCAAGAGCGGTTGGCGGCCTCCCATGTCGAGACCCGTTTTCTACACCATTGCTATGCGGCGCATTGACAGTTGCAAGTGGTTGCAAGTGGTTGCGAGTGCTTGCAAGTGGTTGTGATCAGTTGCGAGTGGTTATAAGTGGTTACAAATGGTTGCGAGTGGTTACAAGTGATTGCAAGTGATAGGGGGTGGTTGCCAGTGGTTGCGTGTCCTTGTAAGTGGTTGCGAGTGGTTACAAGTGGTTGCGAGTGGTTGTGAGTGGTTGTGAGTGGCTGTGAGTGGTTGTGAATGATTACAAGTGATTGCAAGTGGTTGCGAGTGGTTGCGAGTGGTTGCGGATTGCTTAGGAGTAGTTACGAGTGGTTTAAAGTGGTTGCAAGTGGTTGCGAGTGGTTGTAGGTGGTTACGAGTGGTTGCGATTGGTTGCAAGTGGTTGTGAGTAGTTGCGAGTGGTTGTGAGTGGTTACGAGTGGTTGCCCTCGGTTGCGAGTGGTTGCGAGTGGTTGCAAGTCTTTGCAAGTGGTTGCGAGGGGTTGCGAGTGTTTACGAGTGGTTGGGAGTGGTTGTGAGTGTTTGTGTGTGCTTGCGAGTGTTTACAAGTGCTTGCTATTGGTTGTGAGTGGTTGCTAGTGGTTGTGCGTGGTTTCAAGTGGTTACGAGTGGTTGCGAGTGGTTGCGAGTGGTACAAGTAGTTGCGAGGGGTTGCGAGTGGTTGCGGGTGGTTGCGAGTGGTTGCGAGTGGTTGCGAGTGGTTGTGAGTGATTGTGAGTAGTTGCCACTGGTTGTGATTGGTTGTGAGTGGTTGCGAGTGATTGCANCGTGTTCATCTTGATTAGCGCTGCCATCTCATGGGCCAACAGGAAGCAGGATTGTGTTCTCGTGTCCACGGCTGAGGCAGAGTATGTTGCTCTGTCTGAGGTGTGTAAGGAGACTCAATGGCTGCGCAGCCTGCCTGGCAAAATGACAATGCCACAGAAGGATGTCACGGACATACACGTGGACAACATGAGCGCCATCTTGATGGCTGAAGGTGAGATCATCTCCCACCAAACGAAGGACATCAACATATGGTACCACTACTCACGTGACCTGGACATGAAGAATGTGGTGGACTTGCAGCACTACGGAACGAAGAGCATGCTTGCTGACTGCATGACCAAGCCGTTGGAGAGCGACTTGCACTATGCAGGCATTCATGAATTTGGCATGAGAAGTGCGACAGAGGAAGGGTGAACCCCAACGCATTGATCGAGCCCAGTAAGGGACATAGGGAAAGAGGTGCAAGGGAGAGATTTGTTGAAATATTATGCACCATGTCCACTGCCTAGCTGGCTAGCCACACATACAGACAAGGCATGCACTGCTCTAAGGAGAACGTCCCCTTTGTCTGTTCTGAGATGGGCCAGGAATGCACTGCCCATAATGGGTATGTCCCCTGTGGCTCATAATCACGGTGGTCTGAAACACACTAGTCAAAAACACATTGGTCAGGAACACACTGGTCAGAAACACACGGGTCAAAAACACAATGGTCACAAACACACTGGTCAGAAACACAGTGGTCAGAAACACACTGGTCAGAAACGCTGTAGTCAGAAACACACTGGTCAGAAAGACAGTGGTCAGAAACACAGTGGTCAGAAACACAGTGGTCAGAAACACACTGGCCAGAAACACAACGGTCAGAAACACAGTGGTCAAAACCACAGTGGTCAGAAATAGAGTGGTCATAAACACACTGGTCAGAAACGCACTGGTCACAAACACAGTTGTTAGAAACACAGTGGTCAGAAACACAAAGGTCAGAAACACCCTGGTCAGAAACACAGTGGTCAGAAACACACTGGTCATAAACACCCTGGTCAAAAACACAGTGGTCAGAAACACACTGGTCAGAAACACACTGGTCAGAAATACACTGGTTAGAAACACAATCGTCAGAAACACAGTGGTCATAAACATAACATATCACCCTCAAATGAGGTCACGGGTTAAAACCCTTGTCGGCCACAATTTTCTTTGTGGGCCAAACTGGGACAGGAAGCTTCTAGGAAGCTTACTAGAGCCTGCCTTGAGGATGACACTTGGCGGTCTAAGGACGTGCCAAGTAGGATTGTAGGTTGAGGCTGACTCGAGTGGAGCCACTACAAGACGAAGCTTTAGCAAAGCTGTACAAGTATAAAAGCCTGTACCTTGCATGCATCCATTTACACTTCTTGCCTTTGAGACTCTACACAGAGTGTCAAACCAAAGGTAGACAATAAAGACAAACATGTAGAGTTTGTGAGGTTCCACACCAAATGAACCGAAAGTGTGGATCCCTCATTTGAGGGTGATATGTTATGTTAGTTGCAATACCAAGAGCGGTTGGCGGCCTCCCATGTCGAGACCCGTTTTCTACACCATTGCNTACAAGACGAAGCTTTAGCAAAGCTGTACAAGTATAAAAGCCTGTACCTTGCATGCATCCATTTACACTTCTTGCCTTTGAGACTCTACACAGAGTGTCAAACCAAAGGTAGACAATAAAGACAAACATGTAGAGTTTGTGAGGTTCCACACCAAATGAACCGAAAGTGTGGATCCCTCATTTGAGGGTGATATGTTATGTTAGTTGCAATACCAAGAGCGGTTGGCGGCCTCCCATGTCGAGACCCGTTTTCTACACCATTGCTATGCGGCGCATTGACAGTTGCAAGTGGTTGCAAGTGGTTGCGAGTGCTTGCAAGTGGTTGTGATCAGTTGCGAGTGGTTATAAGTGGTTACAAATGGTTGCGAGTGGTTACAAGTGATTGCAAGTGATAGGGGGTGGTTGCCAGTGGTTGCGTGTCCTTGTAAGTGGTTGCGAGTGGTTACAAGTGGTTGCGAGTGGTTGTGAGTGGTTGTGAGTGGCTGTGAGTGGTTGTGAATGATTACAAGTGATTGCAAGTGGTTGCGAGTGGTTGCGAGTGGTTGCGAGTCTTTGCAAGTGGTTGCGAGGGGTTGCGAGTGGTTACGAGTGGTTAGGAGTGGTTGTGAGTGTTTGTGTGTGCTTGCGAGTGTTTACAAGTGCTTGCAATTGGTTGTGAGTGGTTGCTAGTGGTTGTGCGTGGTTTCAAGTGGTTACGAGTGGTTGCGAGTGGTTGCGAGTGGTACAAGTAGTTGCGAGGGGTTGCGAGTGGTTGCGGGTGGTTGCGAGTGGTTGCGAGTGGTTGCGAGTGGTTGTGAGTGATTGTGAGTAGTTGCCACTGGTTGTGATTGGTTGTGAGTGGTTGCGAGTGATTGCAAGTGATTACATGTGGTTAGGTGTGGTTGGGAATGGTTGCACGTGGTTGTGAGTGGTTCCAAGTGGTTGCAAGTTTAAGAGAATGGTTACAAGTGGTTGTAAGTATTTACAAGTGGTTGCGTGTGGTTAAGAGTGGTTGCGAGTGGTTGGGAGTGCTTGCAAGTGGTTGCGAGTACTTGCAAGTGGTTTCAAGTGGTTGCGAGTGGTGTTGAGTGGTTTTATGTGGTTGCAAGTGGCAGCGAGTTGCGAGTGGATGCAAGTCATTGCGAGTGGTTGCAAGTGGTTGTGAGTAGTTGCAAGTGGTTGCGAGTGGTTGCAAGTGGTTGTGAGTGGTTGCGAGTGGTTGCGAGTGGTTTTACATGGTTGCGAGTGGTTAGGAGTTGTTGCGAGTGGTTGCGTGTGGTTGCGAGGGCTTGCGAGTACTTGCGAGTGGTTGTGTGTGGTTTCAAGTGGTTACCAGTGATTGCGAGTGGTTTTGAGTGGTTGCGAGTGGTTGGCAGTGTCTGTGAGTGGTTGCGAGTGATTGCGAGTGTTTGTGAGTGGTTGCGAGTAGTTGCGAGAGCTTACCGGTGGTTGCGAGTGGTTGCGAGTGGTTGTGAGTGATTGCAAGTGATTGCAAGTGGGTGCGAGTACTTGTGAGTGGTTGTCTGGTTGCGAATGGTTGCGTGTAGTTACGAGTGGTTTTGAGTTGTAGCGAATGGTTGCAAGTGGTTGCAACTGGTTTCGAGTGGATGCGAGTGGTTGCGAGTGGTTGCAAGTGGTTTTGAGTTGTTACAAATGGTTGTGAGTAGTTGCAAGTGATTGCAAGTGATTCTTAGTGGTTGCGAGTGGTTACGAGTAGTTGCAAGTGATTGCGAGTAGTTGTGAGTGGTTGCAAGTGGTTTAGAGTGGTTGCAAGTGGTTACAAGTGGTTACGAGTGATTGCAAGTGATTGTGAGCAGTTGCGAGTGGTTGCGAGTGGTAGCGAGTGGTTGCGTGTGGTTACGAGTAGTTGCGAGTGGTTGCGAGTGGTTGCGAGTAGTGGCAAGTGGTTGCAAGTGGTTGCGAGTGCTTGCGAGTGGTTGTGAGTGGTTGCAAGTTGTTGCGAGTGGTTGAGTGTGGTTTTGAGTGGTTGCAAGTGGTTGCGAGTGGTTATGAGTGGTTGCAAGTGGTTACAAGTGGTTGCAAGTGGTCACGAGTGTTTACAAGTGGTTGCAAATGGTTGCGAGTGGATGCAA
>SZWC01005871.1:19847-33745 GCA_023375785.1 Penium margaritaceum
GTTCGAGACGTTCAAGTTTTCCTCGGCTTCTGCAAGTACTACCGGCACTTTGTACGGGATTACGCCCGAGTGTCGGCGGCTCTTTCTGACCTCACTTGAAAAGAAAATGAGTGTCGGTGGAGAGACAAGGAACAAGAAACGTTCACCGCTTTGCTTGATGCTCTGACCTCAGTGACAACCCTACAATTAGCCGATTGAACAGTCGACTACGTCATGGCTACAAACTCGTCAGACCGAGCTATCGGCGCAGTCCTCCTGCAAGACCACGGCAACGGCAAGCAGCCGGTCGCATACATGTCCCAAGAACTGCGAGGACCGGAACTCAACTACGCTGTACATGAGAAAGGAATACCGGCGGTTGTACATGTATTCAAGACATGGCGGTGATACCTGGAGTGCCGCTGATGCATCGTGCGCATCGACCACCATAAGTTGCAATATCTGAAAACGCAACCAAATCTCAGTCGTTGTCAAACGTGATGGATGGAGTTCCTTGAATCCGGGTTTGCCAAAGACATCGAATACCGGCCAGGCAAAATCAGTCCGGCAGACGCATTCAGCCATCGACCAGATTTAATGGCTGACATGGCAATGCTACAACTACGGCGAGACCCATATGTTGAGCGACTCTTCACACAAAGCAATGTCTAGCACAGCGGATACGACAAGGCAAAATTCTGGTACGACGTACCCTACTGTCGATGACGCTTCACGCGCGAGGTGGTCGTTCCCCCAAACAACAAACTTCGCCGCATGCTGCTCGAAGAGTGCCACGACACAGGTCCAGGTGGACACTTTGGAGAGGACAAGACGTTGAAGAAGCTGGAAAAAACCTACTAGTGGGACACGATGCAATCCGACGAGGCCAACTTCTGCAAATCCTGCGACACACGTCAGCGACAGAAATCCCGCCGCACGCGGCCACCCGGACTTCTGCAACCACTCCCTGTTCCAAAGGAACCGTGGAGTGACATCTCCACGGACTTTGTCACAGGATAACCTGTCACAACCAAGGGATATGACGCAGTCCTCGTGGTCGTTGACGGGTTTTAAACAATGTCCCACTTCATTCAGACAATGACCACCATCATCGCCGAGGAAATAGCATGGCTCTTTCTATAAAAAATGGTTTAGCTACACTACAAACTGAGAACCATCACTAGCGTCAGAGATAGTCTATTCACCAGCCGTTTTTGGCGTAACTTGATGACTGGCTACGGAAGCACAATTCAAGTTTTGATGAGATTTCATCCTCAAACTGACGGAGAAACGGAGCGGGCTAATCAAGTGCTCAAAACAATTCTCCGAACACTATACAAACCTCACGGGACGGATTGGGCACAAAACCTCCCAACGGCCAAAATCGCATAGAATTCTGCAGTTTCTACCGCAACGCGTAAAAATATGTTTGAAGTGGTGGATGGAAAGCTTCCGGCCACACCAGCTGGACTACAAATTTGCAACAACATTCCCGCAGTCAATGTTCCACGCCGAAACTTCAGCACCATCTAGGAGGAAACACGAAAAATCATTGTGAAGGCACCAGCAACAATGAAACGAGTTGTTGATCGACATCGGAGCGACGATGTTTTTGTCGCTAGAGACAAGGTCCTCCTCAGCTCAGCAAATATCAAACTCCACGGAGCCGATTATTTGAAACTCAAACCGTGATGGTTGGGACCTTTTGAGATCGAGCGCATGCGGACCCCTTGTGGTTGCATGACTCAAACTCTCCGACACTATGCATATACATCCGGTGTTCCATGCCAAAACACCCAAGAACCCCTGAGACCTCGGAGAGAACTTCCCCGGCAGAGATGTCCCTCTCCCTCCTCAAGTTCAAGTGGATGAAGACACAAAGTACATCATCAAGGACATCCCCTGCCATTGACGACGAGGCAAGACGGCAGAATATCTCGTCAAGTGGCACCACTACAACACCGCGCACGACATATGGGAACCCTACGACAACCTCCGAGACGTCGATCACCTAATTGACCGTTGTTACCGCAATCACTGGGCTTCCTCTATGTGTGCGGTAGGACATCGCGGCTAAAAGGGGGAGGAAGTGTTGCCTACAAGACGTACAAGAGTTCCTAATGTTTCTGAATGGGCATTTCTGTTCTTACACAAACAGTCCATCGCATTGCGAAACTATGATGTTAATACTATTAACATGATACAGATATTGCTATATCAATAACAAAATAATATTATTCATATAATGACATTATTGTATTCATAATATTCATACAATAATATTCTTGTATTTTTCATAATATTAAGATAACAATATTAATACAATGTTATTTGACCACTCTCGCGAATCTACGAAAGAAGCATTGCAACCTTTCAGTCAACTTCTCGACACACTGAGAAGAAATTGGATTGATAAGGATGCATCTTGCATCTTCAACATTGATTCTCAAAGACCCCCAATATCTCGGCAGGCCTTCTCGAATCCGACCACTCACGACACGACTCCGCACACATCGCTCGACAATCGACCCAACGACCCGGACTCTGCCTCACTCGGAACTTGACATTTGTATATATATGTTCGATCATTTCGACACTTGTCATCCAAGTACACTTATTGCTAAATGTGAATTGTTGAAGTGTCCCAAATGTCAAATCGTGTTCTATGCTACAACATCTAATTGTTCACCATCTATGCTCCGTTCGGCATAACATATTACTGCAATTATTTGGTAGGAAACTTGTTTTGATAACTTCCAAAGACAGTTATTTACTCCTCCTGGGTGCTTCTGTAACAGTTGTAAATTTGTCCTTCACGGGCTTTGAATTAAGACGAGAAAAAACCCTTTCAAGGGTCAGTTCGAATTTGGCCGGCAGCGAAGACAGCAAAGGTCATTGACAGCTGCGTTGACCACTCTCGAGGCCTCTCTCCAAAGTGGTGGTGGCCTCGAGTTCATAGAGGTACCGCGCTAGTGTAAAAACTAGCTTTGATCCCCCATGCCATAGGGTTACGACCCGTGGCAAAGGTACCCTTAGGGGTGAGGGTTGGTGGGTGGGACTACCACATCACCCACGCAGGACTTTGGTCCTATGTGGGTACCTAAACTGGTGTGACTTGTCACATAAAGCACAGTCTTTTGACTGAAAGCTTTCGCCAGAGGGGTCTTTCCTAAGACCCCAAGGGTGCAGCATAGGTTCCCTCACCTCTAAGGCTGTCTAAGCCACCAAAAAAAAAAAAGAGTTCATAGAGGTACCGCGCTTCTGGAGTGCGTTGCCCTTCGTGCGTGAAGGCAATGACCCCACAAAGCGTAGACGTAGTGTGGACGTAGATATAGTCCACGCAAGGTTTGCCGTTGATTCGCTTGCTCGAGTTCGAGCAAGAAGATTCGGACGTCCGGACGCATTTGTGATTTTGACATACGAGAACATGACATGGCCCGGTCAATTCGAATTTAGTGACGTTAAACTGTATGAGGGCACTGATGTAACGGTACAAAACTCGGTCCCGGTTAATCGACATTCTTAAACTGAAAACACCTTTGCAGAAATACTTCAAAAAAATTGTTGTAATACAGTAACAAGTGGGGCCCAGCAGGTTCCCTTGAAACGCATGGGGGGGCTCAGACCCCCATGCAAACTCCTTGCAAACAGCTTATGAAACATCACAAACCCTTCTATTAAGGATTTTGTAATAATTGGGTAAGAAAATGTGATATCAGCATGTCAACGCGGCATCCATGCAACATTGATATTCTTTCTTTTGACAAACGAGAGGTGTTACGTACTAAACGTACACAAGTCTGTTATCTTCTAGAGTGAGCATTTCTGTTATTACACAAGCCATCCATCGCGTCGCGAAGACCTTGATGTTCACTCCGACGGCCAAGGGCAAACTGGCCAATTGCCGCGCCCCTAGTGAGGATTCCCGAACCTTCTGATAGCATCAACCATTCTCGCGAACCTACGAAAAGAAGTGTCACGACATTTCGGTCGACTTCTCCAAGACTCTTGATAAATCTGGATATATAAAGATGCATCGCGCATCTTCACCGTCGATTTTTGAAGACCCCCGACTTCTCGGTGGACCTTCTTGAATCTAACCACTTATGACGCAACTCCACATGCGTCGCTCAATAGTCGATCGAACAACCCCGAGTATGCTTTCTTCGTAGACCGTCACTTGTTTACATATGTTCGATCGTCTCGATACCTGTCATCAAAGTACACTTTGTTTGGCTTTCTTCTCACATCTCTCACTTGTACTCTGTTGTGTCCTCATGGCTTGTATACATCAGCATGCAGATGACTAACGACGAGACGCGACCCTGATGGAGTGTCGCCCGGTGGAGCCGACACACGTGTTGACATGGTGTGCCCCTTGCCATGAGTGCCGTTGAGTGTACTCCCTGGTTCGACCACTGAGGAGTAGTTGAACCCCTGATCTGACTTTAGATTTGGATGTCTTGGATTTTTCCATGCAGGATCGAGATTTGAATCGCTCGATTTGAGTGGGTATTCAGAAAGTTATCCTAGCCCGAAAATCGGGTGTTGGGCGGGTGGAATCTGGTATAAGCCATGGGTGGCGGGATGATCCACCGCCAGTGATCTAAGTTCGTTCCTAATGGGCTCCAAATGTACCAGGGGCATTAATGAGGTAACCATAAGGACCTCCTTGGCCAGGATGAACTTCTCCTTTACTTCTGGACGAGGAAAGGCGCTTCGACGGGTCATCATCGAAGCGCCTACCGTTGCCTAAAGTGCAAGGCAAGGTGGGCGGCTCCACCAAGGGTTACTTCGACGGCCGTAGCAGGGGCTCTACTGCTCCGTTTTGGGCGTGCTTGGATGTGTTGGAAAGCTTAGATCACAGGCTATAAGGATCTGATGTAATCTCACTATGCTAACTCACAAAAACGTGGTTCAATTCAGATCTACTGAATGCGACGTATTCTGCCCACTCACATCCGTGATCCTTATGCTCCACACTCTTCACCATTGGTGTCCATTGGCTGTCCCAAACCTCTGTAGCGTGCTTCAGTGAGAGCTAGGCATCTTTGAGGGTTCCTCCACACCCACAAGAGCCAACAGCACATTGAGGCCTACACGCAGTTTGCTGGAGCCTCATCCCTCCTTCGTGTTCAGCTCCATTGGCAGAACTCCTTGGCAGTCGTGCCGCCGACAGGCACTGTCACTGCATTTGCTGCGTGCGCATGTCCAGCACAGCGTTTGACTGCGTTGCTGCGTTCACTGTGCTATGTCATGCCTAGTGTCCAAGTTTCATGATTTTCTGACACTGTTGGTACCGGGGATAAGAGTAGACGCTGCTTGAGTTTACGCAGCTGTAACTCCTTAGTGATGTTTTTCTAGCTGATTCTGACTGCACGACCGCGTTTGCAGCGTGCGTATTATGGTATGGATCAGTTTTCAGGCAAAACGGACAACGTGGACTCAGACTTAGACTCATCAGCGGCGGACTGAGGGGGCAACAGACTAAACAACAAGCGTGGAAGCCCGCATGCTGCATCAACAACGCCACTACCCCAACATGCTCTCTAGCATAGTTTCCAGCTTGGTATCAGAGCCAGAGCGTAGCAGTAGCAGCAGACAACTGGCGTACAGGTGCCTGACTACCCCGGCGAACCTCCATACGCGCCAGTGCAGGGGAAATGCTGTCGGATTTTTTCCGGCAGCATTGACCCGCCTGCTGGCGACGTCAGATTTCTCCCCCCGGCCCTGGGCCAGGGGAAATGCTGTCAATTTGTTTTGGCAGCACTGACCCCCACACGTGATGCGAGGAGGTGAGCGGCAGGCCGCGTCAGTTACCTGCTGGCGATGACGCATGTGGAGACATCATCCAGGTGTACTGACAGGCAGCAGCAGCAAGCAACAGTAGCAACAGCAGCAGTTTGTCGCAGCAGCTTGCAGCATCGACGAGAAATGGCAACAGCAGCCAGCAGCAGCTATGTGCAGCAACAGCAGCCGGCAGCAACAGCAGCTCCCAGCAGCAGCAGCCCGAAGCTGCAAGCAACAGCAGCAGCCACTAGTAGCAGCTCACAACAGCAGGAGCGGCAACACGCATCAGCAGTAGTACCAACAGCAGCGAGCAGCAGCAGCAGCCGGCTGCAGCAGCAGCAGTTGCCAGCAGCAGCTAGCAGAAGCAGCTACAGCAGCCGCTAGCAGCAGCAGCGGCTGCAGCTGCTCGCAGCTCGCTACTCGCAACGAGTAGTGGGCTACAACCAATGAACTCGCTGCTCGCAACGAGCAGCAAGCTGCAAGCAGCGAGCAGCGAGCTCGCTTCTCGTAACTTGTTGCTCACAACAAGCAGCAAACTCACTGTGAAGAGCGAAAGAAGAAAAGAAAAGGGAACACCAAAAAAAACTCCGTCACCCCACAGCACGAAGCAGCAGTTGCAAGAGCAATGACTATTTATGCAACAACAGCGGCTAGAGCAGCAGCAGTAGTAGCAGTAGCAACTACAGCAGCAACAGCCACTACTGCCACAACAATTACAACAGCAGCAGCAGCAACTGCTGCTCCAACAGCAATCGCAGCAACAGTAGCAGAAAGTGCAGCAGCAGCAGTAGCTGCTACTTCTACCACAAGAGCAGCAATAGCAACAACAGTAGTAGTAATAGCAGCAGTAGCAACAGGAGTCGTTGCATTAGTAGACCAACTGCAGCACTAGTAGCCGATGCTGGCGTCAGCCTTCCTCAGCTGATTTCACTGCTGACGTCACTGCTGATGTAAAAAACAAAAAACAAAAAAAAACCTTTTCTACAGCAGAAACCCAATAGATAACGCAACAATAGTTGCTGACATCAGCCATCCCAAAAAAACGTCAATGCTAATGTCACTACTAACATCAGCAGCACAAAGAAAGGGGTACAATGAGGGAAACATGGCAAAAATCAAAGAGGAGTCCTCCTCCGTTGGAGGACATCCCCTCGTACAATTGTTACAATAATTGTAACAGCAACAGCTGCAGCTGCCACCGCTCCAACAGCAACAAGAACGGCAGCAATAGCCGCAGTAGCAGTAGCAATAGCAGCAAAAGCAGCACTAGCAGCAGTAGCAGCAGCAGCCGTGATAGTAGCAGCAGCAGCAGAAAAAGTAGCAGTCGCAGCAGCATCTATAGTAGTAGCAAGAGGAGCAGCAGCAACGACAACAACAGCGCCAACATCTTGCAAGCTATTTTGTTGATCATGCTGGCTTGATAGAACCAATCGTTGTCTTGCGCCAGCAGCTCGCAACGCGGACACAGTGGCTAGAGGCACTACACCTGCCGATACCACCGCCGCAACAGCAGACGCAGCAGTAACATAAGCAGCCGCTGTTGTACCACCACCAGCAGCCGCCGTAGCAGCTGCAGCAATGTCAGTAAGCACCATTTGTTCCACTCAGGTACGCAAGAGCTGCGGTTTCTTCTGCCACAAAGTACCTGACCGAGCAACACACCCAACGCCAACAGCAGACGGTGACGTCAGTCCTAGGCCCCACTCTGGGTGCTGGCCACAGGCCAAAGGACTTCGAAACCCCGCCGCCGTCGCTTCAGGCTGGCGACCAGTTCCGGAATTGGGAGCTTAGCTTCCGGCTTTGGGCACAGGGCAAGGGCTTGTGGCCCTACTATGTCTTGCCCTATGTCTCTACCCAGGCTGACTAGGTCTATGACGCCAGTCGCATTCTGCGTGCCCTTGTCCCTGTGGCCCTTGTAGCCGCATGTCTTGCCCTTGAGCCCTTCCTTGGTGACCTCACCAGTGGCACACTCCCTGACCCAAGAGCAGCCTGGCACGTACTCACGCGCCCTCCTTGCCTGTCTAGTGCTGCTAAGACCAGCCGCCTGCTCCGAGAGTTCAACTCCCTCCGCATGGGGGAGACCGAGATGGTCACCTCTATTGGCAGCGCGTAAAGGATTTCCTGCGCCGCCTCGGAGACGCCACGCCACCCCCTCTATCCGTGCTTCTGACCATAAAGCACAGCGCCACCGACCCCTTCTCGGACATCTTTGTCCACTACTCCCACGACTTCATCACTGCGATGGCTATCTAGGGCACCCTCATGCCCTGGGCGTATGAGCACTTCCTCCGCATTGAGGAAGCTTCTCAGGAGTCACACATCCATCGCACGGAGTCCCTCGCCTCTCTAGCCGTCGCCTAAGTGGCTGTTGCCGCCCCAGCAGTAGCAGTGTCTTCCGGCGCCTCCTCGGCTAGCAAGAAGAAAAAGCGAGGCAAGAAGGGCAAGGGTCCTCAGTAGTAGACTAGTGGATTTGGTAACACAAGCCTCGTGTGCCACAACTGTGGCCAGTCATGACATGGGTGGTACATGTGTCCGCTCCTGATAGACGATGCTTGCGTCATCGCCACCATGCATCGCCAGTGCGAGCGTCGCCTTGCCACCGCTGCCGTGACCGTTGCTACTCCGGACGTATTTGCGCCGCTCAAGACGGCCCCACTGCAGCCTCCTACGTAGTCGTTGGCACCCCCTCCTTCGTCCCTGGTGCCTTCCTTCCCCCTCTTGGACTCCGGTGCCATCACACCGAAGTTCGTCTACTCCGTCAGACCCTCCGCCCGCGTGCGCCAACTAGAGCAATTCATCGCACTTCAGCTCGGACTTCCCCGTCGTCCTCCCCAGGGAAGTGCAAGTTGCGTAGTTGCTAATTCCTCCTTACCCTGCTTGGCAGATTCGGTGCTACAATCATGTCATGTATCTCCGTCCATGCCGTCCTCTACCGTGCCTTGCCCTCCTGCTCCTCTTTGTGATGATGTCGCATGGCTAGATGGTTGGTACTCTCGGTTTGTACCTCTGTCGAGTTCGTAAGCGTCGCTCGCCCATTACCAAGTGACTGTTACCAACCTGGCCCGGTCGAGGATCTGTCAGTGACCTGGAACATTGACTCCGGGGCCACGCATCACTACACGGCCTCGTGCGAGGCTTTCAGTGTTCTTGGTCCCGTCACTGATGTCACCGGGGTTCGGACGGGGTCTGGTTAGGTGTTAGTCCGTGGTTTCGGCGTCATTTGTTTCCGTGGTCCAGCTGGTGATGTCTTCTTGATTGATGTTCTTTTCGTCCCCAACCTTAAACTCAACCTCCTATCTTTCACCGCCCTTGTTCGCATGAGCATGGACGTTCTGCACTTGTGGGCTGTGGACACTATGTCGTTGCATCCTTCTAATCGTGTCGTTTTGCATGCCACCACCCGTGGCAACTTGTGGCACGTACAGAACATGTCCGCCTCTACCTCTGTCCCCTCCTTGTCGGCGGATACCGGCCATGTGTTTGTTATTAGACAGGTCCCTGGACAAGTACAAGGCCCGTCTCGTAGCCAAGGGGTTTGCTCAGGTCCCTGGGATCGACTAGGACCGAATACTTGCCCCGGTCAGTCGGTTCTCCACCAGCCGGGCATTGTTCAGCCTAGTTGCCTAGCATGGGTGGGAACTGCATTAGATGGTTGTAAGCAACACCTTCCTCCATAGCTCACTAGACAGCGAGGAGCTCTACATGGTGCAGCCTCCAGGCTTTGACAATGGCCCCGGGAAGGTCTGGAAGATGCGTAAGGCCCTCTATGGCTTGAAGTAGTCACCGCGCTGCTGGAACCAGGAGATCAGCCGTACGCTTCTTAGCGGTGGCCATTTGCAGCTCTGCCGACCTCGCGCTATTCATCAGTCCGCGAGGTCCGACTCTCGTCGCTGTCCTGGTCCATGTCGATGACCTGCTCATCGCATCACCAAATGCAGCCTCCATTCAGCGGGTCAAGGACCTGGTGTACGCTACCTATCATATGAAGGACCTCGGGTCAACACGAGTCTTTCTGGACATTGAGCTTGAGCATGATCGCTTCGCGGGCATCATGCATATCCATCAAGCCGCCTACGTCCAGACCCTATCCGAGCGCTGCACTGAGGACCTGCCCCTTGTGCTGAGAGAATCCTCACCCATGTCGTTCGATGCTTAGTTGATGCTTAAGATTTCTCATACAGCCGTCGTGGGGGAGCCAGTAGAGATGACCTCATATTTACACGTCATCGGGTCACTGATGTTCCTGGCGACGACGACGCGTCCAGACATTGCGTTTGCCGTCAACCTCCTCACACAGTCCTCTCAGCAGCCGCGTCACCTCCACTTTGAGGCGGCGATCGGAATACAGCGCTACGTCGTACTACGCCACGTTGAGGCCTGATGTTGCGTCGACAGCCGTCCGTTGTGACGACGGGATACACCGATAGTGACTTGGCCGGCAGTCCGGACGGAAAGAGTGGTACTGGCTGGATCTTCCTTGTTGGCGGAACGGCTGTATCTGGGCGCAACGGCAAGCAAGGCTGCATTAGGCACAGCACTGCTAAGACCGAGTATGTGGGCCTTGGTTGCTGTGCGTGTGAGAGCATTGTATCAGTCAGTCCCGTCCATCATGTTCTACTATGACAATAAGAGTGCTATGGCCATTGCTGACAATGACGGCGTGCACTACACTCGTACAAAACACATCAATGTCGGGTATCACTATGTGCGTTCGTTGTGGGTTGAGACAACACTGCAGTTGGCTGATTTCCTGACCAAGGCACTGAGACGTGCCTCCTTCAAGAAGGCCGTGAGTGCAGTTGGTGTGCGTCTGTGAGGTTCTCCCTCTCCCTGTCCTCTTGGTCTCTATGCTCTCTGCCCGTCCATGTGCACTGCGGCTCTTAGTCATGTGGGAGTGTTGGGTTTTGGTCCACATCTCTCACTTGTACTCTGTTGTGTCCTCCCGGCTTGCGTACATCGACGTGCAGATGACTGACGGCGAGACGCAACACTGATGGAGTGTTGCCTGATAGAGCCAACGCACGCTGAGGCCTACACGCAGTTTGCTGGAGCCTCCTCCCTCCTTCGTGCTCAGCTCCATCAATAGACCTCCTAAGCAATCGTGCCGCCAACAGGCACTGTCACTGCATTTGCAGTCTGTCCAACACAGCGTTTCACTATGTTGTTGTGTTCAGTGCTATGACTTTGTCACCGGATTACGAGTCACATTCAAGGGATATGACGACATCTTCGTTTCGTTGACTAGTTTTCTAAAATGTCTCACTTCATCCTGACAACGACCACCGTCACCACTGAAGGAACAGAACGGCTGTTTCTAAACAACACCGTGTGGCTACACGGCATACCGAGAACCATCAGGAGCGAGAGAGACAATCGATTTACCAACCGTTTTTGGCGCGAACTCATGACTCGCTACGGAAGCAGGATTCAACGTTCAACAACGTTTCACCCTCAAACCGACGGTCAAACCAAGCAAACAAATCAGACGCTAGAACAATTGCTCCAAACACTTTGCGAACTTCATGGAACGGATTGGGCACAGAAATCCCGACCGCCGAAATCATATACAATTCGGCAATTCCACCGCACGAGGTAAAACTCCATTTAAAGTGGTGTATGGTAAACTTCCCGCCACACGTGCCGGACTACAAAGTCGTAGTGATACTGCAGCGGGCGACGTGCAACAACGAGACTTCACCACCGTCAAAAGGGAAACACGGTAGAATCTCTCAAAGACACAAGGAGCGATGATGCGAGCAGCTGACCGACATCGCATTGACGACATCTTCAGCGCTGGCGACAAAGTCCTCCTCAGCTTGGATAACATCAAGCTTCGCAGATCCGACTTTTCAAAGCTCAAGTCCTAATGGTTGGGCCTATTTAAGATCAAGCTCATACAAACCCCTCTGGTTGCGCAACTCACACTCCCCAACACGATGCAGGTTCATCCGGTATTCCATGTCAGCAGACTCAAGCACTACTGAGACCCCAGAGAGAACTTCCTTGGTAGGGATGTCCCTGCTCCGCCTCCCGTTCAAGTGGACGAAGACACGAAGTACGTCATCAAGGACATCCTCGGCCACCAACGACGAGGCAAGACGACGGAATATCTTGTCAATGGCACGGCTATGATGCCGTGCATATTAGCTGGGAACCCTACAACAACCTCCGAAACGTTGATCATCTCATCAACGGCTACTACCGTCGCCTCTTGTCCACGTTTGCATGCGCGCAGGGACGTTGCGGCTAAAAGCAGGGGAAGTGTTACGTACCAGACGTACACAAGTCCCTGATCTTCTAAAGTGGGTGTTTCTTTCATTACACAAACAGTCCATCGCGTCGCGGGGACCGCGACATTCACTCCGATGGCTGACGGCAAACTAGCCAACTGCTCTGTCCCCAGTGAATGTTACCGAACCTTCTCACAGCTTCGACCATTCTCGCGAACGCACGAACAGAAGTGTCATGACCTTTTTGGCGACTTCTCGATGGCTCTCGATGAATCTGGATTTACAAAGATGCATCGCACACCTTCACTGTCGATTCTCAAAGACTCGAGAATTCTTGGTAGACATTCTCGAATCCGACCACTCACGACGTGGCTCTGCACGCATGACTGGACATTCGACCCAACAACCCTGAACATGCTTCATTCGTAACTTGCCACTTGTATTTTCATGTTTGATCGGTTCGACAGTTGCCATCGAAGTACAATTATCGCTAAATGTAAAATTCTTAAGTGTCGCAAACTCAAAATCGTGTTTTGCCTCGCAACTTCTACCAGTTCACCATATCCGTTCCGTTTGGTGTAACAATAGAGGTATATCGTCGATTTTCTATGATTGAAAACTTGCATCGGTGAAGAAAGGTTCATTTTTGAAAGGCAGTGGTGAATTATGTTTATTCTTTCGTGGTACGATTGAGTTAGGCTTATTCTTCCCAGGTGGGGGAGTTTTTCTTATTCTCCGAAACGAGGGGTATATGGTGACTCCGCCCTACAGAAAAAGGTTTGACTCAATATTGAAAAGGGCCAAATAACCCTTCTACCCAAAAAGCGAGGGGGTCAGGAACGCCCTACCCGGCGCTTAGAAAAAAGAACTCCCCCGCCCGGCGGTTTAAAAAAAAAACTAGACTGCCCGCTTGCTTTACCATGCTCAATTAGCGGCATGCGCTGCTGATCGAGCGAAGCGCGATGCAACATGTCAACCCCCCTCCCTTGATCGCAATTCTCGCTCCCACGCAAGAGTCGCGATTGAGCGAAAACGTTAATATCGAAATCGAGCGAAAACGCTCGTTCTGTTTTTATTCACGCAAACTCCCCACTTTTTGCACGCAAACCCTAGTCAAACCCTACCTCGAATTACATTTGGGGTTGAAGGGTTTTAGTTTTGCGCGAGCTCCTGCTGGGCCCCGCTACCGCGGGGCCCAGCAGGTTCCCTTTCAACGCATGGGGAGTCTCGGACCCCCCATGCAAACCACGCGCAACCCCCCCCTGAACATTCACAAACCCCTCAAAAGAGGGGTTTGTGAATGTTGGAAAAAGATTGATGATGTCAGCATGTCGAGGCTGCATCGCATGCAGCATCGACATGCTTTTTTTCCTCGGTGTTCGTGAGCAGGGGAGTGTTATTTTCCGAATGCCGGGTAGGGGAGTCTTCTTCTTCCGAACGCCGGGTAAGGTGATATTATTCTTCCGAACGCCGGGTAGGGCATACACACATTGGAATTTTGTGGGTAATCCCTATATGTACCCTATTGGAAATGATTTTTTTAATTTTCTTATTATTTTGTTTCTGGAACTTTGATTCACAATCTATTTTTTGTTCCCATTGAAGCAAATTTGCAAAGGTTACAAAACCCTTTGCACCTTAGTGGAACCTTGTCTTCATTTACTGTGAAGTGCGACGGCTCACAACGCATGGCCAATTCTTTCGTTGCCCACTTTTCGCACGTCGCATGATTCCTATCCACGGCACGGATTGACGCACTGGAAATGATTCAACAGTGGCTGTGGTAGCTGTGGCGTCCAAGAGCGAGCGACGGCGACGACGATGTCGCCCTAGTCGCGCTGCTCGAGGCGCCTGATTTATGCGTTTCCTCGAAACGCGCTAACGCTCAACCACTCAACC
>SZWC01005871.1:52475-77475 GCA_023375785.1 Penium margaritaceum
GATGGACGGCCTTTGGTAGCTCAACCCAACTACCATAGCAATTCATGGATTCCTGTTGAGAAAATACTGTAAACCATCCACCACAGCCACTTGAAGTTGTGAGAGGGTCTCAATTTTTTCATAGGACGTGGCTGAGGAATTGTCCTGCTTTTCTCTAGGTGGTGATTTTTCTGCTTAAAGAATGGTGTTTGCCATCTCAGAGAAGAATTCAACAGCCATGAGGAATGCTTCTCATCCTTCCTGGAAGGGGTGGAAAAATGACCAAAACAATTGAGGACATTTCTGGTCAAACATCGGTTGGCACAGAGAGAGGTTTATGCAAACTAGGGAGCTTGGATCTTTGAGACTTCTAGTACTAGAAAAATTTGAAGGCTTTGTAGACTTGTGAAACGCGACCCCTCATCTTCCCCACCAGAAGTATTTTGCGGACGTCTTTAATGTCTTCTCCTTGCTAAAGTGCCCACACTAACCAGTTTTGTTGCTGTATTTGAACATATCTTTTCACATTTATTTACTCAGTCGCACAATGATCTGGCAAGTGCATTGCTGTTGCCAATGTGAAGCACCAAAACCGACTTGTTCTTGTCACAGTTGCTGAATTGTTTATAGCCACGTGTGATTGGTCTTTTCTTGTGGGATCATGCTTGACCTTTTAAGCATCGATCACGGCCATCGGGGATCTTCATCAACCAAGAGCATATGCTGGACTTGATTCTTTACGTCATTGTTGAATGTTGTATTCATACTTGGACTCATGGAACTAAAACATCATGTTTTTCATAACTCAAATTCGGCCAAATCTTTGGACAATCCAAGACCTGTTGGTCTTGAGGATGATACGCCGTCACCATTCTAGGAATTGCTGCTATGTCTTGAGCTTTTGCACAACTATAGGAAGCTGTTTCTCGTGCACTGCATGATTAAGGTCAGGCCTGCAAATTTGCGCAACATGACTGGGTTGTTCTCCACCACTTTTTCAATGAAAGAGAACAACCCCAATTTATTCATAGAATCCATCCATAGCCAAGATGTAATCCATCGTTGGTTTTTCCAGTTATCAGCCTAGCATTGTGTGTCGAGTGTTTGCTGAGAAGATGAATGCTTGTGATGCTTGTTTTAGTCTCTCCTTTTTTTCTATGGAGATGCATCGACACTCAAGAGTAATCAGTTAGGACTTATTGAATCCTAGAAGTTTTTTATACTAACAAGCATTGGCCAGCATTAGCCAACAACGGATCTCCAAACCTCCTCCATGCAGGGTTTTTTCCAATTCATGGTTAAGTACATTGTCTTGCCCTGACTCCACATGACATGCGGTAAAAAAATGCCGCTCTTTTCTTACTTCTTTTCTTAATAATCAATGACTAGGAAATTCAGGGTTGATTGTATGGGGGAAATGGAATTGTTTTGGTAAACTGATGAGGCAGTCGTGACTTGTGCTCTACTCGGTAAAGGGGATGGAAATCATTGTCTGAGAAGTATTCTGAATTTGATCTTTTTTCTTAACCTTTAACAAAAAGGTATAGTGTCTGTTCCTGAGTTATCATGAATTTCTCAAACGTGTAATGAGGAGCCACAACACGTTTTTGTGGTTTGACAAGATTTCCATGAAGTTATACTCTTAAGGGTGAATTTGCAAGAAGTGCCTAGTTTGATACCACGCTTGACCTGGAGTCACGCCCGTCTTAAACGGATCATCCACGTAGCTGCAGGAGGTCCTCATCGAGGGGAAAGGTCAACAGTCAAATCGTTACCATATAGGATGGCCATCTGCCATCTGTCAATAGCCATGGTGGCAGCCAAATGCCAGAACAATAAATACTACTCATCAGAGTCGAGGAAAACAGTCGTAACTGAGGTATTTGGGGACGTAGCACAAGCTATTTGAATAGGTGCGATGTCTCAACATCATTTCCCCCTTGTTCATGGCTGATTTGCTACAGATGCCACATCGTTCTGAAATTTGCAGGAAAGATGTAGCATTCTATTCAGCCACGGAAATTTTTCCATTTATTTGCCGTGCAGTCAATTCTTCCCTTCGATCTGCGTATCCGACGAGTAATAACGAGGGTAGCTGGCTTTCATAGAGATGCTGTTCAAACACGGTTTAAACTAGGCATAAGTGTGAGTACTCAATATCTCGGAGACACACACTCTTGAAACAGGTACCTTCCTTCGTCACAATTTTTTCATCGTCAGTCTCCGTGAGTGCAGGCTGCGAACAGTGCAGCCCAGATAGTTTCACCCTATTCTTGACATCCAAATTTCCACGTTTGGTGGATTATGTGAGGAGAAAAGTTCCCATGTGTGGAGTTCAGGGAAACATGCATTTACGTGATGTTTAGAAGAAAACGGTAGGCCTACGATATAGACTATAACATTGAACATGCATGAGAAAAGTGAAGATGAGTTGGAGCATCATTTTGAAAGGGTTAAATGTGTTTCTCTGAGTGGAACGTGGGTGGTTCATAGGGATGATGTGCGGGACAAAAGACAATTCAGGAGTTTGGCTCAGTTGGATAACTTGTGTTAAGCACTACGTGTACTTCGATGACAAGTGTCCAGTGTGCTGAGCACAAACATACAATTTCAAGAATGAGAATGAGGGATAAGTCGGGTCATCGGAGTTCAAGCCGAGCAACATGTGCAAGGTTGCACCATGAGTGGTGGATTCAAAACGCTTTTCTGAGAATTTTGGGGGCTTTGAGACTATTGCAACACTTCTTCATGAAAGTCGAGCGTCATCAAGAAGTTGACCAAACGACATTGAAACATTGATATGGGTCACAAAACGTCTGTCCACCATTCTGGAAAGTGGTCAAAGTTGTCAGAAACTTCTGGAACAGAACACCGGAGGTCGAGGAAGGTGGCCAAAATGCTCTCGGCTGAACGACGTAAAAATCCTGAAGTATCTATGAAGTGGGCCATGAATGTAGGAACAGAAAAGCCCATTCGCAAGTTTTGGGGACTCGTGTATGCCAGTGACATGACGCTTTCCCACCTTCTAGCCGCGACTTCCCGGCATGCAAGTAGACGTAGGCCGGAGATGGCAAAAGTAGCTTTCGATCAGATGATCGATGTCCTGGAGGTTGTTGTAGGGCTCCCAGCTGTTGTGCGCGGCATCATAGCCGTGCCACTTGAGCAGATACTCGGTCGTTTTTCTATGGCGTCGATGTCCGAGGATATCTTCATTCACTTACTCTGTATCTCCATCCACATGTATAGGAGGTGGAGGTGTGACGTCTTCACGAGGAAAGTTTTGACTGGTTTGCTGACAGTGCTTGAGCTTGCTAATGTGGAAGACAGGGTGGATTACCATGCTTTCAGGAAGAAGAAGTCGAGCGACAACTGCATTGCATTTGCTTGATGGTCCCAACCATTGTGGTTTGAGCTTTGCGAAGTCCTATCCTCGGAGTTTGATATTCGCCGAGCTAAGGAGGATGTAATTTACAGCACTGAACACGTCATCGCTGCGTTGTCGGTCGGCTGCCCGCTTCATAGCTGGTTGTGTCTTTGCAAGGGACTATTGTGTTTCCTTCCAGATGCTTGTGTAATTGCGATGGTGGATTTCAAATGCGGGAATATTACCATGACTCTGGAATCCAGCCGGAGTGGCATGAATTTTTACGAGCATCACCTAGAAAGGTACTGACCCGTTGTGGTGGAAGCGGCGAAGTTGTATGCGAGTTTGGCAGTTGGCAGTTTTGCTGCTCAATTGGTGGTGTGTAGTTTGCGTAATGTTTGGAGAAGTTGTTCGGGATTTTTGTTGGTTTGCTTGGTTTGCCCGTGGGTCTGAGGATGGAACACCATAAATAGCTAGACCCAACTCCCATTGTGTGCCATCATTTCCCGCCAAAACGGCTTGTGAACTGGCCGTCTGTGTCACTGATTATGGTACGTGGTACCCCATGCAGCTGCATCATCTGGTTCAGAAACATTTGTGTTGTTCCTTTTGCGGTGACGGTGGTTGTATTCTGGATGAAGTACAGAATTTTGGAAAACCTGTCTGTCAGTACGAGGATGGCGTCATATTCCTGAGGAGTGGCGGGCAGTTCTGTCATGAAATCCATGCTGATGTTGGCCCACGGTTCCATCAGAATGGGTAGGTGTTGAAGTAGACCAGGTGGCCGTGTGCGACGATGTTTTTGTCCGGCAGGTGTGGCACGATTTGCAGAAGGCCGCCACATTTTTCTGCATCTTGTCCCACCAATAGAACTTTTCCAGTTTCTTGAGCATCTTGTCTTCTCCAAAGTGTCCATCTGGACCTGTATCATGGCATTCTTCCAGTACCATCCATCATAATTCCTTGTTAAAAGGTGAAATGAGTGAATTCATAATGCCCTTAGGGGTCGATGAACCAAAATTTGGTTTTGTCATACCCACTGGACTCCTCATAACATTTCACAAATAGCTTCATGAGGTACGGGTCTCATTTGACGAGCCAAGTGCTGATCTCACCCATTAAATCTGGATGGCAACTTAAAAAATCCATCAGATTTGTTTTTCCAGGCCGGTACTTGATGTCGTAATCGAAGTTGGACTCAAGGAAGTCCATCCATTGAGTTTGTTAACGGCTTAGGTTTGGCTGGGTCTAAGTATATTCAGGACGTGATGGTCGGTGCGGACAATGCATAGCCGGCATTCCAAGTAACACTGCCATGTCTTGAGCGTGTACAGGACTGTGAATAATTCGTTCTTGTGCACCACGTAGTTCAGTTCCGGTCCTCATAGTTTTCTTTACATGTACGTAATCAGTTATTCTTCACCGTTGTCGCCTTAGAGGAGAACGGCTCCGATGGCTGGATCGGACACATTGGTGGCCATGATGGAATCCACCGTTGGATCTACCAATCATAGGGCTGGTACCAAGGCCAGAGTATTTCTCAAAGAGTTAAACACTAATTTTTTTGCTCTTCTCCAATTTCCACTTGGTGGTTTTTTGGGTGAAATCAGAGAGAGGCAATACTACTCGGGCAATGGTAGTAGTTACAGAGCCCCAGATAACCAGATGTCCCAAACATTTTTTGGCGTCAGCCAATCAACGACTACCTCCACCTTTTTTGGGTCCATGGTGATCCGTCCACTGCCAATGATGTGGCAAAAAAACTTGACCAAACGGTGACAAAATTCGCATTTGGAGAGTATTCCAAAAACTTCTCTCTTTGTAAAACTTAGAAAACTTTTTGGAGACGTCCATAGTGCTCCGGTGGGATGCTGCTATACATAAGGATGTCAACGAGATACACGATGAAAATGTCGTCAAGGCACAGTAAAACAAATGTTTTGCATGGGCATTTGTGAGTCCAAACGACATGAGCGTGAACTCAAAGTGCCCGTATAGGGTGCAAAATGCTATCTTCTTGAGATCCTTATCACATACACGGATCTGATGAAGGCCGCTGTGAAGGTAGATATTGATGAAAACTTGGGTCCCTCGTAGTTGATCGAGAAATTCAGCTGCTTGTAGGAGGGGAGACCGGTTCTTGATGGCGATGTTGGTCAACACTCGGTAGTCTGCGCACATCCACATCTCTCCTTTTCTTTTTCTTTCAGAAAAAGTACCGGCACAACATACAGTGATGTGCAGCATCAGATGAACCCCTGTCTGAGCATCTCATCCAGCTGCTTCTTAAGTTCGGTCAACTCGTGATCATTCATATGATAGGCCCCCTTCACCTTTGGTCTGCTTCCTGGCTTCAGGTCTATCTGATGGCAAATTCTGCATTATCGTGGTAACTTTCAAGGGAAGTTTGTCAGGGAAAAACCCCTTCAAACTCCTTGATGACCTCCGTAAACTCTCTCAGTACTGCTATGAACCTGTCGGATGTTGAGGCTGTTGATGTCTCTTTCGCAGTTGTCATTTCTTCTGCTTCCCCGTCTTCCGCATGGACTAGGAACGCTTGAGCTCCATGCTTCACGTATGGCCTGGCCACATCCAGAGGTATTGGTTGGCATTTTGTGGTGCCGTAACTTCCTCTACTACTTCCACCTGTGATGCTTCTCGTAACCGTCCTTGCGCTGTGGGTCACCCAACCAAAGGTAGATGTGGCTTTTCTTTGTAAATGCTGGAATAAACTATGTACTGCTCCAATCAAGGTGCACATTGAGGCTGTACAATGAATCTTGCCCGAGGATGATTTTGTGGTCGCTCATTGGGCATGTCCTCCAGACCGTTACGGCGTGAAAATCTCCAATTTACAGCCGGAGTGGCTGACAAAGGCAACGGATCTGCAATTTTCCATTGCCAATTTTCCCTACAAACACTCATGGTTCGGTCTGCACACCCAGCTTCAGAACCATGTTGTTGCTGACAGAACAATGAGAAGATTCTCTGTCCAGTAGTGTCGGTATCGTTCTGTAACTTTTACAATCCCTTGGTTGTACTTCTAGCAGTATTGCCGGTTGGTCATCCTCGTACCTCTTGTCGAAGTTTGATATCTCAAGAACCCTCGTCTGCTACGAGGTGGGCCGCTCAGATGGGCGGTCGGTCGGCGCAGCTTATTCCCATCGGAAAAGAGCCTCACTGGCTACTCCTGTCCTTTTGCCGTTTCCTGAATTTTCACTCTTTTTCTACAAATTCCTCCCCTTTCTTGCTTGCTACTGTCACTTTTGGCAATCGCGGGAGATATGACCCGGCTTTCCGCAAGTCCAACAAAGCCATAGGTCCCCTTGGTGGACAGTGTTGATCTCCATCAGGGACGAGGCTTCTGTCGACTGATATTGCCCTATGCCACGATAAGGATTGTGGCCTTGGGGTTGCCAACACTTGGATTCCTGCATCCGAGCGTTGTACTTGTTGCTATCGATGCAATTGGCTGTTGTGATCATTCACAGAAGGCCGTCTTGGATGCCAAAAACTGTGAATTCTTGCCCAATTTCTCTCTTGAGGCCGTTCTTGTAGTAGAAACATAGCACGTCCAGGGCAAGTTTGCTGTGTGTGATAACTTTGCAGAAATGCCAAGTGTACTCTGCCACAATGGACTGCTGACGCAGACGTCGGAGTCTATACCGTGCGTAAGACTTCTCTTTCAGCTTCCTAAACCGAGCAAGGATACCGCACACAAAGTCCCTCCCCATTTCTGGTGATGTGAGAGAGTTGTGCCACGCCAGATTTATCTGTTCGAGAGGTAGTATGCCTACGGTCGACGATGTGAGAGTGGTTGCGAGAGCTTTTGATCCAACTCCGCCGGTCTCCTGCAACCATTGGATGGCCGTTAGATAGGACAACCAACTCAAAGCCGTGTCACACAAAAGGGAGTCTGCGAGGTCAATTCTCTTCTTGTAGCGGCGGTGAAGTACACCTCTAGACTCGTCATCCACATCTTGACCGTTGGTCCCTTGAGGTTTGTGGGATTGAAAAGCTCAGGAAGTGCCGGTTGAATGTGGGGTTAACTCGATATTTACAAGTTTCTCTTGGCGATAACTGTTTTGCTGACACGAGAAACTCGAAGGTCCTCCATCACTGCGTTGAGCTGTTGTACTAGATGATTGTTGAGGCTCTCAATTCTTGATAATTTCTGGTACACTTCTTCGTTAATTTGCGCTTGTCATTTGGTGCCTCCCATCGTGCCAGGTGTCAACTCAACGGGTTGCGGCGGTGGCAAAGGGTTTGTCAATCCCAAAGGTTCCATCACCAGGTTGGCCATCAGGTTCTTTGGTGCTACTCCATTTGCCAAGAAACTGCTACTACCACCTGTTTTGCCTGGAGTGTGACTTTGTTTGCGTGCTGCGTATCTGCCATCGCTGGAGTACTCACTGGGGACTGGTGCTCGTCGTCGGGTGCGCTTTCTTGGTTCCCCGTTGTCGACACAAGATCTGCGATATTCTGAATGATGGAGATGTGCAAAGGACTTGGGCGAGGTTGTCGTCATGTAGTTAATGCATCAGTTGCTTCTCCAGCCCCAATATGCTCTTATTTGAAGTGTTACACCCAGTGGAACGTAGGTGGTTCACAGGGATAAGGTGTTGGACAAAAGATGAATCGGGAATTTGGGAAAATTGGATCATTTGTATTGAACTGTAAGTGTACTTTGATAACAATTGTTGAGTGTGTCAAGCACATAAATACAATGCCAAGAATGAGAATAAGGTATAAGTTGGATCATTGTAGTTTGAGCTGAGCAACGCATGCGAGGTCATGCTATGAGTGGTGGATTGAAGAATATCGCTGTGATTGTAAAATTCAAATGGAATGACAAATGATGTTTTGTCATTCCACTTGACTTTTCTTCAGTCAAGCAGTGCTCCACATGCCAACAGACAGCAAAGATCCCTTAATGAAGATCTGAGCTAGATGAGTTGTGGCTATTGGATCCCATCAAAGCATTGTAGCAGTGATTTCAATGCACATAGCTGCTTTGGTCATTCGCAAAGGGCCGTCCTAGATGAAAAGCTGGCTCAAGACTTTGTTTCCTATAGTCTGTTTCATTCTAAATCGATTTCCTCCGCCTTGGTTATTACCCTGGCCAGCACTGGCTACTCCCGGGGAATATCACCTTAGGGAGCCTTTTCCATAGACTACACTCATCTTCCTTTTCTGCTCAAATTAGTGTTGGAGTGGAAATCCTTGGTTCCATACCCATCTCTTGTGTGTGTATCATTCCTGACTGTGCCTCAATCCACCATTCCCTCCTCTTCATCCAATGTTATAGGATTGTAGATCTCGTAAGGCTTTCCCAATTCACTTTCTCTTATCTCCCTCCAGGTGTGCAAGAACCCCATATGCCATTTTAGATTGTGCCCTCCCTGCAACTCTTCCCCCATCCTTATGTTTTCTCACACATGGAAGAACATTCAGCCTCCACACTTGTCATTGTTTGAGGTAACAAAGCCTTACGTTGGCGTTTTTGCTATGCTCATATCTTGGTGCAGAGACTGAAATCTCACAACCCTTCCATGCTTGTATTTTCTCTCCTCTCCTTGTGCAACACGAGTTCTAACTGTCAAACAATTCAAGCTTGTCCTCTGTTGGAAGGAAATATTTCCTCCCATCACAAAATCCCCACATAAAAGACATAACAACCTGGTTCCTCTTCTGTTCCATCTGAGTGCCACGTATGACTAGAATGGTAGATTAAGATCAACAAGGGGATCTGACCATACTTCCTCAATGACAAGACCATAGAACATTTCTTCCTCCTTGAAAGCATGCTTCATGGCCTTGTCAGTAGCCTAGCACTACTCTATCAAGATGTTTCCGTAGGCCATCCATCGCATCCCACTTCCATCCTGTCTGGGCTCATTGAGTCCCTACATGATAAATCTGGTACGCCGAGCGGAACGTAGATGGTTCACAGTGATGAGGTGCCGAACAAAAGACAATTTGTGGATTTGGGATAAATGGATAATTCTTTTTAAGTAGGAACTGTACTTCAATGACAAGTTTTGAGTGATTCAAGCAAATATATAGATTGTCGAGAATGAGAATGAGGCATTTGTCGGGTCCGTGGCGCTCGAGCTGAGCGACTCGTGCAGGGATGCATCATGCGTGGCTACTTCAAGAAGCTCTGCAAAGAAGTCAGGGGACTTTGAGAATATGGATGTGAGATTTCATTAAGATCCAGCACCATGGAGAAGTCGACCAAAACATATCAAAACACCAATACAGTTCACGACAATTCTGTCGACCATTTTAGTAAGTGGTTGATATAGTCAGAAGGGAGTTGGTGTTTACCAGCTGGTGTGAAGATGATTTTGCTGTGTACCGCTTGAAAAGGGAGTTTACCAGTTGCAATGGAAGATGTGGAGTTGTATGTGATTTTGAAGGTTGGCAGTTTGGCTGTCCAATGGCTACCGTGTGTCTCGGATAATGTACGAAGAAGCTATTTGAGCATTTGATTGATCCACTCCGTTTGCACGTCGGTTTCATGATGGACAGCCGTTGGTAGTAGGATCTGACTTCCGTAACATGTCATCATTTTGTGGTGAAAATGGCTTGTGAAGCGCCGTGCAGATGTATGATCTGGTTTAGAAACAGCCTCACTGCTCCTTCTATGGAGACAATGGTCGCTGTCGGGATGAAATGAGACATTTTGGAGAATATTTCAACCATGACGAGGTTGGCGTCGTAACCCTAAGGATTGCGGGGAATCCCTTCACAAAATCCAAGCCTATGTCGACCCATGGCTTGGTGGGAACAGGTAGGGGTTGGAGTAGACTGGGTGGCCTCGTGCAACGAGATTTGTCTTTGACAGGTGTGGCACAATTTGCAAGAAGCTAACATGTCAGTTTGCATGTTGTCCCACCATTAGTATTGTGCCAACTTCTTGAGCGTCTTGTCCTTGCCGGAATGTCCACCTGGACCAGTGTCTTGGCATTCTTCCAATAGCATTCTCCATAGCTCCTTGTTTGGTGGAGTGACGACTTGGGGAGTGAATCACCGTCGCCAGTAGGGGTCGTCCAATAAGAACTTGGTCTCGTCATACCTGCCTAGCTCCTTTTAACCCTTCACAAACAGTACGGTTTTTGCACAACAAACGACGTATTGGTTTTGGCCATTAGATATGGTCGCCAACTTAGAGCATCCAGCGGATTATTTTTTCCTCGTCTGTTCTGGATGTCATAGTTGAGGAAGTCCATACATCGAGTGTGTTGATGGATCGGATTTTTTCGTATCTTGAGATATCTTAAGGCATGATGGTCGGTGTGGACAATGCATCATCAGCATTTTAAGTAGCACGGCCACGTCATGAATGCATGCGCATTTCATTTTTGTGCACCGCATAGTTGAGTACCAGCCCTTGTTACTTCTCTCAACATGTACGTGACTGGTTGTTCTCTACTGTCGTTGTCTTGGAGGACAACGGCTCTGATGGCTACATCAGATGTATCAATGGCCATATGTAGATCACTGTAGGATTTACCGATTGTGATGATGTCATCAAGATCAGAGCATTTATCTACTTATTTTTTGTTCCTACAATTCCACTCGGGCGCTTTTTGAGTAAGATCAGAGAGAGGAGCTAACACTCCAGTGCGGTCCTTTAGGGATCAACAGTAGTAGTTCAAGAAGCCAAAAACTACTTGGAATCCTGAAACATTTGTGGACATTGGCAAATCAACGACCACATCCATCTTTTTTGGGTCTATGGTGGTCCATTTGAAGCCGACGATGTGGCCCAAAAACTCGATCCAACGGCTACCAAAGTTGTACTTCAAGTGTTTTTCTAAACATGCCTCTCTTTATAAAACTTTGAATTTTTTTAAAAGATGTCAATTGTTCTCCTCCTGGGTACGGCTATAGACCATGATGTCAAGATACACAACAAAAAGATTGTCAAGGTACGATTGAAAAATGTTGTTCATGACCACCATAAATGTTACCGAGGCAATTGTGAGTCCGAACGGCATAACCATGAATTCAAAGCCGCCATTTTCCCTGTAAAATGCTGTCTTCTTGATGTCCCTAGGAGATATGCAGATCAGATGATAGTCGCTAAGTAGGTTGATTTTGCTCAAGATTCTGGCCCCGCTGAGTTGGTAAAATCGTTTGTCAACTCAAAGATGAGGGTAGCGGTTCTTGATGGCAATGTCGTTCAACACTCAGTAGTCCATCCACATCCACATCTCTCAGGTGTTTGTTATATGAAAATACAGGCGTCATATATGGTGACATGGAAGGCCTAATAAATCCTTGACCGAGGATGTTGTCTAGCTTCATCTTGATTTTGGTCAGCTTGTGATCACTTATCCCATACCTCCCATTGACCATCGATCTATTGCTCCATTTTTTGGTCTAACTTATGGTTGATGTATCACCACGGAGGTAGCTCTTGGGGTAGCTGGTCAAGAAAACTACCTTTGAACTCCTTGATGAGTGTTGCAAACTCCTCTGGAACTGCTGCAAACTCAGATGTCCGGGTCGATATCATCGTCTCGACATATGCGATTTCTTATGCTTCTCATGCATCCATATGGACTAGCTGTGCTTGAGCTCCACGTTTTAGGTTCCTCTTTACAATGTCCAGATGTCAAGAAAATCTGCGAGGTGCAGTCCCGAAGTTTGTTTTGACCTTCTCTAGTGGCTCAAGTCTTTTGTTTTGGGCAAACCTGAGACTGAGCGTGAGCTTTCTGGTCGCATCACGCTTTGTGAGCATGAATTTAGAGAAATTCAGTTTTGCAAAGGGAAATACGCAATTTTGTATTAGTTTTTTTTTTCTTCCAATGGAAATGTACAAGGCTAGTCTTGAGCTCTCCAAGGCACCAAACCGTCCGTGATTCGGCCAAGCGTAGCCCAAGTTACGCCTGCCGAAGTGCAGGTTTCACCCACCATAGAAATGCCTAACGCCTCCATGGTGCACATTTGCCATGGCACCTTCCTTCACGTATGAAGTGCCCTTCCCAAGGTGTAGATCCCTTTGCATGTGATGGAGGGGTCTCCTGCACTGTTTTGACATATCTAGGCCACTTTCAGATTGAGTTTGATGATGGGGTGTGACAGGGTTTGAACCCTGTCCACGGACTTGCAGTCAGAATTTTGGTTGTCCCTGAGTAACAAACTGTACTACTGAGTTCCAGACTCCGAGCCCGGATTTTAGCTAAGTCCCTCAGTAACAACCTTCACTGCTAGATACGGTGGATGTTGTCTAATGGACGCCTCAGCAGTCTTCCAGGGAAAAATCTCCATATGGACATTTTTTACTCATTTTGGTTGACTTTTCACCAGCAGTCGAGTCGCGGCCGGCTCCCAGAGCCGCGGCGGACACCCCAACTTTGAATGCTCATACATCTCTCATTGCTTTTCTGCGTCTGGTGAAACAAATTCCACCGGAATTAGCAACTCTTCCACTTTTGGGGGTCAATACTCCATTTTAGGATCCGAGCAATCCTTGAGCTGATAGATCCAACTGCGAGGATTTTCCTCTCTATGGCGGCTCGTCGGCGACTCCCGATGCCACACTTGGGCATGTGGAGGGGCAAGTTTTCCACACCAGAAACATCGGTTGGTGTTTTGTGGCTGTCATAACTTCATCTACTGCTTTAACCTTTGCTCCTTCTCGTAACCGTCATTGCATCGTAAGTTGTCCGACCAGAGGCAGATGCATTTTTTCTGCTACCGATGTAGACATAGACCAATTCGCTGCTCCAGTCTACCTGTAGATTGTCCTGGTACAGGAAACCTCACCTGAGGATGATTTTGTGGTGGCTCATTGTGCAGATCTTTCAGATGTAGTCAGAGTGGTTTGCAGATTCTTCAAATTTGCAGGCGTCTGTTGAGATGGTTTCCTTTAAGAATTCCCGTTTTGGTCTACAAACCCAGATTTTAGATCATGTCATTGCTTCCAAAGCTCTGAGAAAATCCTCTATCCCATATTGTCGGTACCATTCTACAACTATTGCAATACCTCGGTTGTACCCGTAGCGGTATTGCAAGTTGGTCATCCTCTTACCCCTCGTCATACTTTGCCATCTCTAGAACTCTCATCCGCAGCGACGTGAGCCGCCCAGATGGGTAATTGGTCGGTGCTGATTTTTCCAATCGGATAGGAGCCTTGCTCTCAACTCCCACCCTATGCCGTTTTCTGACTCCGGATTTTTTCCGTGAGACTTTCCCTCCCTTTTTGGCCTGCTGATACCGTTTTTGACAGTCACGTAACATATACCTCGACATTCCGCAAGTCCTGCCGAGCTGTTGATCGCGTGAAATGGTTGCGTAAATCTCCATAACAGATCAGGTTTCTCTCAACTACAACTTCCCTTCCCCATGATAAGAATTGTAGCTTTGGGGTTGCCAGCTGTTGGATTCTTGCATTTGAGCATTGTATTCAGCATCGTCGATGCAATCAGCTGCTGCAATCATTCGCAGAAGATCGTCATAGATATCAAAATGGTGTTTTTTTGCCGAATATCTTGCTTGAGGCCGTTGTTATTGTAAAAACACAGTTCGTCGGCAGTGAGTTCATTGCCCGTGGTGATTTCATGGAATGGCCCTTTACAGTCTGCCATGTTGGACTGCTGGTGCCGACGTTGGAGTCTGTACCGTATGTCAGACTTGTCTTCTGGTATGAGAGAGTTGTGCTATGTTGACAGTTGGTACACCTGTGACCGATGATGTGAGAGCGGTCGCTCAAGCCATTGATGTGGCTCAACTGGTCTCTCATTGCCGTCAGATAGCCTTTGGGTCGGACCACCAGTCCAAAGCCGTGCCACGCAAAAGGGAGGAAGTCAGGTCAATTTTCTTCTTGTCGTTGTTGACCCTGGTAACAGTGAAATATACCTCCAGACTCATCAGCAACATCCTGACCGTATTGAAGCTCTTGAGTCCCAACAAAGTTTGGTATATGTGTTTCCTGATCTGCTCTTGTCGGTCGGTACCTCCCATCCTGCCAGGTATCACCAACGGGCACCGACGGAGACAAAGGGTTTGCCACACCCGAGGGGTCCATCACCGGGTTGGCCGTTGGGTTCATTGGTGTTGCGCCAGTCACTGCAAAGGTTGCTGCTGCTATCAAGTTGCTCTGGAGTGTGTCAGTGTTTGCGTGTTGCTCATCCTCCATTTTCAGAGTATACGTCGGAGACAATTGCTCGTCACTGGTTGCAATTTTTCCAATCTTTGTTGCTATCGCGAAGTCTGTGAATGGTGGGGATGAGCTTAAAACTCGTGCGAGATTATTTCCAGGTAGATAATGCGTCGGATGTCCCTCAAGTGCCGCTGCACTCTGATACCATGTGTTATGTCATGCAAAACGTATGTGGTTCACAGGGATGATGTGCCAGACAGAAGAGGATTGGAAGATTTGGAAAAATTGGATGATTTGTATCAAGTAGTGAGTGTACTTTGATGATAAGTGTTGAGTTAGTGAACCAGATACCTGCAATGCTGAGAGTGGGAATGGAGCATATGTTTTTGTTGTGATGTGGGGCATCCCTTTATGTTTGTACAGCTTACTATGACCACTCGGCCGTGTCCATGCTCGTGCAAACCACTGATGTGGACCCAAATAGCACCGCAGCACCGGCGGGTGGTGGCTCCACCTGCAACACAGCTGCCACAACATCCCGGGTGCTTGCTGGTTTGCTGGTCAGTTTTTCCACAGTCACTAGAGTTTTCTTGATGGACTGGGTCTAGAGCCCGATTTGCATGTTTTACATTCTGTATCCACTACAACAGCACCAAGGCTATGAAGCTTCCTCGCAGTTTCTCAAGGTATGAGAGAGACGAGGCATTCATTGCTAAGCTACGCAAGAAAGACGCAGCAGCGACAGGTGTATGGCAGACTGGGAATGAGAGTCACGGCTAAAGCCACGTCCCCAGAAGTTCCACCAAGCCACAGTGATCCACCGCAGCACATTGCAACAATGGAGATTTCTGTGCAACCTCAACACCAAGGGAAGTTCAAGGGTTTCCCAATCCTCTTGAGCAGCAGTTGGGGCATGTGATATTGAGAAAGGGGTCCGTGAAGGTTCCCGGAAGCGTCACTGAGGACACACCTATCACTCACCCCGGATGTCACAGTTTGTAACTGCACCACATGAACAACAATTTTTACCTGTAAATAATTGCGACTAAGATCTTGCAAAACTCTAACCATCCCATCCATTCCTGATTCATTTTCTACCATGTAGGCTCCAGGAAACAAAACAACGCTATCAGATCCAGATTTTCCCAGATTCTGGACTTAAATGAAAGCACTTAAGATTTCTTGAAACGTTTTTTTTAACAAAACCACCGGCATTACATTCAGCATCTTCTAGCACATAATTGCTCCAAAGTTTTCTTCATTTGGACAACCTTCATGCTCACTTCATCATTGTAAGTGATGATGTCATTACTAATACATCCAAAGTTTTGGCTAAAACATCATTTTTTACCAGGATTCATGTCCTTGAGAATTGCCAACGGTTCTTGATCATGAAGAATTTCACGTTTAGACCCATAATGAGCAGCACCAATTCAGCTGGCCCATGACAAGGACAAGGGAAGAGGACACTCCTCCTCGTCCTCCTCTTCTGGCATCATGAGTCCACCATAAAAGTCACTGACAATCCACAAGCTTTTTCGGATGCATGATGAGATGCGACACCGGCAACAGTGTCATTGTGACACGCTACAAGAGATTATGGAGTTATTGTGGGGTCATTGAGGGGCCACATAGAAGACACCATGAGAACCTGCTAGAGGTACACCATCCATTCAGTAGTCTATGCCCTATGCAATGCTGTGGCCTTAGCATCCCTCATCAGACGTTGACACTTGGGATGAGGAGGAGATGGAGGATGACACACATTAATACTGGGTTCATGTTTTTAGGAGCGCATCTGTGAGTTGAGTCTTGGGTCTGAGCCTCTCACCTTGCCACCTTCACACCGTTACGACCAGCCACGTCGCTGGGCAGTATTCACCATTGGTGACCTTTCTTTCATTGGTGGTCTCCCTATGCCTCGTCCACCATCACCCGAGCCTGAGGTTGCTCTCCCCACGGAGCGGCGACCAAAAGACTTTGAGACACTTCCACCCCGTTTCTAAAGTGATGAGGGCTTTGATTACTGGGAGACCCTGCTTCAGGTTTGGGCCAACTCTGAGGACGTCTGGCTCTACTACTACATCCACTACCAGACTCATGACGCTCACTAGGTCAAGACATACAAGAGCGATGCGCGGACTGCTCCACGCCATGCCATGGGAAAATGTGGTCAACTTTCACTCCTTTTTGGGTGAGGCCAAGACCTAGACGGAAGCAGACCCACGTTAGGGCTGGGAGCTATCCCTGACACTACTTGCTGCAGAGACCCATGCCACATGGACGGCTTGACTGCGTGTGTTCAACTCTTTCAACCAGGGTCTGACGGAGCTCCCATGAAACTGTTGGAAACACGCCATGCGCCTTCATATGCTTCTTGAAACTGGTGGCGGGACGCATCTATGGGCACTCCATGCCATCATGATGGGGGTGCACTTGGACTACATGAATCTTAGTGTGGGTTTTGACTGTGTAGCTCTCCTTCAGTGGCCAGAGTCACTTCAGCTGCTTCCTTGGACTCATTGCTACTTTCTCTAAGCAACATCTACTCATAAGGCTGCTGTCGCAAGTTCTCAGAGTCGACTTGTTGTAGTAGTGATTGCCATCCCTCCTACATCTCTGTTCTAATTCACCTATCCCACCTCCACCGCTGCCTCCTTCGCCTCCTCTACCTTGAGCTTCCAGACTCAAGGCGTTGCAGTGGGCGCATAGGGGGAGAAGGGGAAAGAGAGACACAACAAGGGACAGCAACAGAAGCAACAGCAGCAGCCGATGAGCACTGGCAATGGAAGTTTTGTCCACTACTATAACTTTGGGGGCGCTCATCGCTACGCATAGTGTGAGCAGTCCCTTGATTGGCCTCGGATCATGCGTGGCCTCAAGGTGTTGCATGGGCATCGAATGTCCTCCTATGACATACGGACAAGTCGCACCATGTCCACGACTGAAGCAGACGTAGTCGCTTCACTACGCAGCAATGGTGATATGGACCCTCGAGATTGCAAGGTCACGGAGCTTTGTCAGCTACCTCCCATTCTGTACTTAGCGAGGTGTCAGTGTGTTTCAAAACCGAGTGGTTCCTAGAGAGCTTGTCCTACTGTGCATGTTGCCCGTGATGATGCTTGTGGAGAGCTCAGTTAGCTCGTGATGAGGATGGACCTGACAGTTATGACTGGCTTGACAAGTCACAGGTCCATGCTGTTTGTCGTTACTTTGAGTCCTCTACATTACGTCCAGCAGAGGAAGAGTGTTTTGTGGCATGTTTTTTAGTGTCGAAGGCTGGTCGTGAGCCGATTGGCTCCTAGATCACTGACTCTGGTGACATCCATCACATGACTTGTCGTCGTAGTGACTTGATTGTGCTTAGTCCCATTTTGTGGATTTGGTCCTTTCACATAGGGTTTGGTCAGTCGTTGCCTATACAAGGTGTTGGGATTGTGTGGTTGGATGGTTGGTGTGACCCTTTGTATAAATCTGATGTGCTCTTTGTCCCTGCTCTTGAGCTCAGCTTGGTGTGTATTCGTGCTCGTACCAGGATGGGTCTCTCTGTTGAGGACTCCGCTGACTCTGCCATTGTGAATGCTCTTGGCGCTCCTGCCATTGCTCTTTGCTCCTCAATCTATCATGTGTCTTGTACCAATTTCTTAATCTCCTCTCCTTTTCTTGTAATTGTGTTTTTCACGGGTGTTCTCTCTCAAGAACACCATCGTTTTTTGCACCACTGCCTTTGCCATATGAGCTCAGGCACTATATCCGAGCTCATTTGGACTTAATCAGCCTTTGGTCTTGAGGTGAATTTCTTGAAGAAACAGCCGAAGACTGATTTCTTCTTCCAAACTCAAGATAAGATACATCTCTGTAATTACCCAGGCTTGTTTATCTAGGCACTGCATCTGCTTGAGTTTGTCCTCTCGGACCTTCTCGGTCCCCTTGCTATTGAGTCTTTCTCAGATTGGGGACGATATGTCCTCAACCTGACTGATGAATCTACCCGGATGAGGTGGGTCTACAGATTCAACACAGAAGCGATGCCATCGTGGCAGTTCGCCTGTGGTTGGTAATGGTTGAGCACTAGTCTCATCACACCCTCCACAAGTTCCGCTCAGATGGTGGGGGTGAGTCCTTAAGCGAGTTGGACACCTTCTTTACAAAGTGTTGTATGTTTTACCAACTCTCTGCCCCTGCTACACCATAGCAGAATGGCGTATCTGAGTGCTAGAACCGCATGATGGAGGATGCGGTCTGTGCCATAAGGTGTGAAAGCAGTTTTCCAGAGTCCTTTGCCATTGAGGGATTTTCCTACATGACAATGGTGTAGAACAGCCTACTGCACGGTCCCCTTCCAGACCATGTCACGTCGTACGAGTTGTGGTTTGGCTATCACACTGACCCTCTTTTTGCTTGTGTTTGGGGGTCCCTAGCCTGCGTCTGGTACACCGAGGACCAGCAGGGATCGAACATCCTACCTCAAGATCACATGTGTTCCTTCCTTGGAATTTCCCCGTGATCAAAAGCCTGGCACTTTTTGGATCTTTCTCATCACAGAATCATTGAGTCTCAAGAGGCTCCCACCAACCGTGACCAATCCAGCATTCTTTCGCTAGCAGCCAAACACGTTCCCATCCATGTGGCTTCTGAATAGGGAGTCTAAATCTACAGATTGGTCCGTCCGGGCCTCCTCACTCATGTCTGATCGATGGCTGATGATGATCCAACCATTATGGGTGTCGGTCCAGTGGCCTCCTCAGCTCCCTGTAGCACACCTGTTTTTGTGCCAGTGTCTGGCCCTTTTTACATACCTGGTTTGGTGCCAGTCTCAGTCCCTTTTCGCACACTTGCCTCCAGCATACCTAATTGTGTGCCTATGCTGGTTTGCTCTGGCACAACTTGCGTCGTGCTTGTGGTAGTCACCTCAGTCACACCTGGTCCCCTGTCTACACTTGCATACCCGATGTGTGAGCCATCACCTATCCATGATCGTCTTGCATCCTCTCCCCTTCCCCGCAGCCTGTAGTCCCTGCGGCTGTGGACCAGCCGGTTGCTACGCAGCCAAAGGTGAACATCTCAGCTTTGGGGTATTCTCGTGAGCCAGGTGTTCGTCTTCAACCACTGGCCTCTAGGGCTCAACATACAGTCGATTCAGCGCCTAAATGCTCCACTCCTAGTACGAAGGCCCCCGGCCTGCGTGTTCAGGCTGAGTACACTTAGGTGCACCCAGCATGCTGTGGGGGTCACAAATTGGTCTACCAAGACTTCTCAGTCACTTGCCATGTTGCAGCCAACATTGCGTGTGTCTTAGCCACCCAAAGCTCTCCCTTGACGATGCCTAACCCAGGCATATTGAAGGAGGCACATTGAAGGAAGCACTCTTGGCTCAAGATTTAGAGTTGTGGCGTGTTGCTTGTATGGATGAGCTGGGAGCTATCCGTGAGCACAGTGTTCATGAGTTTGTTGACCTCCTGCGTTGGCGGAAGGCTGCATATGCCAATTGGTTCTTTCATAAGAAGGTGAAGCCTGATGGCACACTTGATCCTTACAAGGCTCGCTTGGCGGCCAAGGGGTTCTCACACGTTGAGGTTGTAGGTTTCACTAAGACTTCTGAACCCATTGGCAGCATGACTACCGCTCGCGCTCTGTTTGGGGTTATTCCTCACAATAACTGGAAGCTACACCACATGAATGTGAACAGCGCGTTTCTCCATGGCACCTTAGAGGATGAGATTTACATACTCTAGCCACCCAGATTGGAGGTTTGTGACAAGGCCTGGCACTTGTGGAAGGCCTTGTACGACTTGAAACAATCACCCAGGTGCTTAACTTGGAGATCACCAGCACACCGACACGTGGTGGTCACGTACAGCATGACGCTGGCTTGTCCCTCTTTCTCAGAAGTATAACTGAGAGCTTGACCGCCATCCTAGTTTATGTGGATAACCTCCTGATTTCATTTCCTCCTATGGATGCCGTGAAGGAGGCTAAGGCAGTTCTTTAGGCTGCCTACAGGATGAAGGACCTTGGGCCTACAACAGGTTTTCAGGATGGAGATCGCAGGTGATCGTCAGCCACAGACTCTCTTGCTATATCAGGCACTTCTGTATTTTGTAGCAATTTTTTGCTTGCCTCCTCGTTTTTGTTCCCAAAGCCTCCTCCCCTATCACACCTTATGCACATGATGCTCTGAAGGTTGATGGTGCAGCAGAAGCGGGGGAGAAAGTGGACGTGACCTTCGACTTGCGCATGGTTGTATCTTTGATGTACTTGGCCGCTACCACAAGACCCACCACATTCCTTCACCGTCAACCTCCTTGCACAGTTTTCACAATGTCCTCAGCAAGAGCCCTTCACATGAATGTGTGAGTGGTGCAGTATGTGGTCACCACACAATACCTCCGACTCTGCTTTTGATGCCAATGTTCAATGGTAATTGGCGGCTTCACGGACAGTGACTAGGTGTAGAGCCCTCATGGGCGCAATCGGACATGCTACATGTTCTTGCTGGGTGGCACAGCTGTTTCATGGCACAACTACAAGCAGGGATGTAGCACATGTAGATAGTCAGAGGCTAAGTATGTTCTATTGGGGGTTAGGGGTGCTGAGGTGGTGTGACTGCTGTGTCTGTTTTGTGAGTTGTGTCAGTCTGTGCCTTGCATTATTCTTCACTGTGACAACCAAAGTGCTCTTCCCATTGCAAAGAACTTCGGTGTATTCCATGTACTCACAAAGCACATTGTTGTTGATCATCACTTTGTGCATGATATTGTGGAGAGACAGGTGATCTCCGTCATCTGGGTTGGCACGGTCATGTACCAAGCTGTCTTCTTGACCAAGGCACTGGCGCATTGAAAGTTCATGGTGGCTATTTTTTCTGTCAGGCTTCGCCCCTTGCCTGAGAGTGGCTAAGGGTAGGGAGTTTGTGAGTATGGAATGTTGAGCATCTCGTTGCACACTTGTGTTAGCTCTGCACATGTATGGACATACATACCATAGGGTTATTGCGGAGTGTTGTGATGTGACTCGTCCCCGTTTTTTTGTATAGCTTACTTTGACCACTCGGCTGTGTCCATGCTCATGCAGATCCCTGATGCACACCTAGCTGGTGCCCAAGCATCGACGGGTGGCGGCTTCACCCACCCGCAAATGCCAGACAATTGCCACAACGTCCCGGATGCTTGCTGGGGTGCTTCACAGTCTTTGTGCATTTTAGAGTTTTCGCGCTGGTTTGGGTGTTGACCCCATTCTGCATGTTTTTCATTTGGTATCCACTTGGTGCCAAACCTGAGCGTTTGACTAGTGTGAGAGGTTGACTCAAGCTTATGCCTCTCTAGGTTCAGAAGGTGTTGTGTTGGGATGTCTGTGCACAAAGTCACGGCTAAAAGAGTGGTTTTAGGCCAGTTTGAGGAAGAACTGGCAGTGTGGTGTGCGTCACCCGCTGTACGGCGTGGCAGGTTTTAATGCTCTGTGTTTGTCAGTTTTCATTCCTTTCTGTATTAATAAGACATTGGAGCAAGGAGAGTGTACACATCTCCTTGGCCTAACTCTTACCGTTTGTTGCACTTGTTTTCTTGCTGGTGCACCAGGTGACAGGACTGTGCTGCCACTTTAGCAGAAGTAGTATTAGGAAACCTCCAAGCTATTCGTTAGTTGGGTCCTCGGTGCTCCAGCCCAGCGATGCGTGTGGGGTCACGCTGTTAGTGGCTTCTTCAAGAAGCCTAGCGGAGTACTCAGGGGGCTTGAAGAATATCGAAGATCTTTTCAATTAAGCTCTTGTGCCGTCAAGCAGTAGACCAAACAATATTGAGATATTGGTATAATTCCTGACAATTCTGTTGAATTCCTTGCAAAGTGATCCAAGTAGTTAGAACCTTCTGGAAAGAAATGGAGGCCAGGGCCAGTGGCCAAAACACCCTCAGCCAATCGGCATACAAGTCTTGAGGTCGACGCGTGGTGGACCACGAATGTAACGACAAAATTCCCCGCTTGCTGAGACAGGGACTCGTGTACACGAGGCGCACATAAATATGGTATCAATGGTTGAATGATCAACCCTCTTCCAAATTTTTTGACAAGAACGATGGGGAGGACCACATGAATCCTGAGAAAACTATTTTTTCCTACATTTCATTGTAAAGAGAAACACTTCAATTGTATTTCACTTAAATGCGTGATCTAGAAAGGGAAAAGGCTGAAATTTGGCTCACATTCTTGAAAGGGCAAAACAGCCGGGATATCCATGCGCCCAAAGGGTTGATCTTGCCACATCCATGAGGGGAATTTCACATCTTCCATATCTAGCACCACAAAATTTGTGAATGAGGTATCCAACTGGCTTGCCATGCTTGATCAGCGACATGCGTTGCTGATTGAGCGTGGCAAAGATGGCCATGAGACCGTTGCTTGATTGCCACTCTTGCTCCCTCGAGAGATTGCGATCGAGCGTTGAAACACCCCACCCCCCCCCCCCCCGTCTCCTCTCACTCCCCTCCCCATTTGCTTATCCGAACAGATCACGACTGCGCGAAAACATGTGTGTCCAATATTTTGTCTCCGCACGCAACCCCCCCCCCCCCTGTTTACTATGAAAACTGGGGTCAAACCCTACACCAAATTTTATTCGGGGTTGAGGGTTTTATTTTGTGCGTGGGGCCCAGCGAGTTCCCTTTTAGCACATGGGGTGTCTCAGACCCCCGACCCAAACCCCATTCAAACCCCTCCTTGGAACAGTCACAAATCCCTGGAAAGGGGGGTATGTGACTGTTTGTCTGAAATAATGATGTCAGCACTCCGACACTGAATTTTATGCAGCATTGACATGGTGTTTGCATGCGTATTTTCTGGATACCTCATTGCTTTCTTCGGCCTGCAGGTATTTAATTCTAAAGTGCAAAAGTGGTGGATATGGCATTTTTTGAGAGAGGTTACTGGACACATCAGACATATTGGGAGTTATGTAGATGTATGGTCACACCCCTGTTCTTAAAAGCAACCCTCAATAGTTCCATATGCCTTCCTAGTTTCTCACTGATGTGCATCGATACAATACAATTCATTCCATAGCCCCAAAATTTCATGTGTACATATTTCTGTTCACAAGTTCCTGCAAAATTATATTCTTTTGCGATGTGATCAAATTATAATTCTCTATCTGCCCTTGACCTCACGAAACATCTGTTTCGTGTTCAGTTTAGCTCATTCGCAGGTTTTTCTACTTGAACTGCGACGGCTGGCCGCAATTGCCATCGCTTTTGTTGACGTCTTTTTGCAAATATCATCGCACGAGTCTTATGCACGGCACGGCTCATTGTACTAGTAATGTTTTCAACAGTGGCTTTGGTAGCTGTGGCGTCGACGAGCAAGCGACGGCGACGGCAAGGTCGCCATCGTCGCACTGCTCGAGGCGCCTGATTTATGCAGGCCTGTTTGGAGAGTGCTCTACTGTTTTTAGTTAGGGACCTCTTTTTCAGGGCAAACACGTGGAGCGCATTTTCCCTGAAAATGTGTACTATAGTGGGCAGGTCCAGAAAAAGCAGGCCTGCAGAGCCGGCAGGCCTGCAGGCCTGCCGGCTGACTGATGGCTCGGAGCCTGTTGTACGGTACGTTTTGCAATGTTTTTTGGAGAAGAAAACAATCGTGCATCATGTGCCTACGTTCCGGCCTCATGGATCTTGGAAGAACATTTTCATGCAGGAAAGTGGGTGACTAGTGTCGACGAATGCAAAGCAGTACACAGGAAAGAGAGTAGATCCATCGTGTTCTGCAAAACACAAGTACAATCCGCAATTCTGTAATTGGAGACACGAACCAAAATCGTTACGTTCTGAGATATCGACATCGCTATGAACGGAAGTAATGTAATGGTCATTGTGTACATATGTGTGACTAGTTTTCCATAACAACAGACGTACACAGAACAATTGCGTGCACATGGTTCAAACGTAGTTTGTCACCTCATGTTCCAAATATTACATTGGTAACGGAAGTGACATGATGCTTTTTGTGACAATGGCCACGACAAACAGTGACGTGGAATCCTTCCTCTGAAACCTGGGAAACAGGAGCGCAATAATTTTTAACGTTACCCACAACGAAGACATGAGGAGGAGGCTTCTGGTAATGAAAAATAAAGACAATGTATGATCCTGATTGCATGGTGTAAAATGCGGCGCGTAGAGGTAGCCGTACACTGCAGCCAGGTGTACAGATATGAGCGCAGCCATGCACCCAGTGAACGCGCTACCGCCCCGGCGAAACAATTCCGTTCTCACAAATGGGCCGTCAGAATTGTGTGGTGTAAAATGCGGTGCGTAGAGGTAGCTGTACACTACATACAGGTGTGATAGTCTGGACGAAACCCTCGCCGTACATCCCGAGAGTGCGCCGGCAGCTGTGAGCGCAGCCATGTACCCAGTGAACGCGCTACCGCCCCGGCGCAACAATTCCGTTCTCACAAATGGGCCATCAGAATTTCATGGCGTAATATGCAGGGCGTAGAGGTAGCCGTACACTACAGCCAGGTGTGATATTCTTGATGAAACCCTCGCCGT
>SZWC01005871.1:104735-117027 GCA_023375785.1 Penium margaritaceum
TAGCCGGTGTAAGACAGTGGCCGAGTATGATTCGAGTCGAGTTGTTTAAACCTTGTGGTGCTGTGCGCTTTTTATCGCTTCCGCCAGCCGCGCCGCCACTCCGCAGACATGGGCTTGAAGGCTGCGGCTCATCTTCCGTGTTTTCGACTTGCGCAGACTGCGCTTCGGCCGAGGCGACCCGGCCTGCACCTCGCCCCTACCAGCCGATTCCGGCGCGGAGGGAGAGGAGGGTGGGGCGGGAAGGGGGGGGGAGGGGGAAGAAGAGGGTGGGGGAGGGGGGGGTAGCGCGTTTCGAGGCCATCGCAGCCTGCATAAAGCAAGCACATCGGGATGCGCGACGCGGTCGTCATCGCCGTCGCCGTCGGTCGCTCGTTGTCCACCAGAAAACAAATTTATGACCAAGATTCCAACGATGAAAGACTAAGATTAAAGAATTCAACGGATATGGTACAACATGGCCGGCAGGCGGACGATCAGAGGGCGGTAAAATCCAAAAACTATTGCGAGGATGCCAGAGCTGCACCAAGCCCGAGTCTGTCGTGTATTTTTTGCAACTGGAAGTTATCAAACCGCTGGGGTTCATGATTGTCAAGGGTCACTACGAAAAACTCTACCTGAATTCAGGGTACATCATTCCAGCATGATTCCTCCAAAAAAAATGATCCTCCACATGGAAAATTGAGAAATTTCCAGAAAATGTGCTGAAATCCGAAAAAAACTAATATGAGAAAACTTGAATTCTGTCTTATTCACTCCCACTACAAATAAAGCATTTAGTATGGATGTAAATATTCCCATCCATCATTTGATCTTGCTTTGAAAAAACAACCAGAAACAGCCGAGGTGAGCGCTTAACAAGTCAAGCATGCTCCCACTAACAATTGCTTATCACACGTAGCTACACTCAATGTGGCAATTGTGACACGACCAAGTTGCAGTTTGATGATTCACATTGGAAACGAAAATTCTCTTTCCAGGTTTTCCGCTAAGTGAAGAACTATTGTAGATTATGCTCAAAGATAACAACAAAAAAAAAAGTCAATGTGTGCTCATTCACGAGGGGAAAAAATTGCAATTCCTCGGGAGACCTCTGGTGGCAGAACACTGTTGGTTTTTGCACATCCCTCATTTTGCTCTGTTGTGTCGTCCCGGCTTGTGTACATCGGCGTGCAGATGACTGACGGCGAGACTCCATGCTGATGGAGCGTCATCCGGTGGAGCCGACGCACGCTGAGGTCTACTCGCGGTTCGCTGGAGCTTCTTCTCTACGGCGACGTGCTCAGCTCCATTGGCAGGCCTCCTCGGCGGTCGTGCTGCCGGCGGTCACTGCCACCGCAATTGTTGTCTGCCTGCGTCCAGCGCGTCCCGTCGCGTCTGCGTCGTCATGCCCTGCCTAGAGTCCTTGTTGCATTGTGTATGACCCTGTTCGGCATCATGGACTACCGTAGGCGCTGCCTGGGTTCGGGCAGCCATAACTCTCTGGTACTATTTTTCTAGCTGATTCCAACCGCACGACTGTGTTCGTAGCGTCGGTATTATGGTATGGTCCAGTTTTCAGGCAAAACGGACAACGCCCGGGTTTTAGGCTGTCGGCCGTCTGGGAGGCCTCACCGAGAAAACCTGCCAGCCTGAAAATAGAGCTATTTTCTGATTGGCTATTGAACTGAGTAACTAGCTCTACAACGCTTGGGGGAGGCTAGTTCTTGGAGGGGTCTCCCATTGTGTCTCATTCTTGATTCCTAACCAATTACTTTCAGTTTTCAGCTGCTTTCTGGCGCTAACTTTGGCGCGCGCGTTTCTGAGTAACAAACCCAGAGCTTCCAGAGTTAGACTCTAGAGCAGCAGACTGAGGGGGCAGCTGACTTAAGCAACGAGCGTGGAAGCCCGCACGCTGCATCAACAACGCTGCTGCCCCAACCTGTTGCCTAGGCTTTCCATTTTGATATCAGAGCCAGAGCGTAGCAGCAGCAGCAGAAGACTGGCGAACAGGTTCCAGACAACGCCGGCGGACCCCCATATGCGCCAGTGCAAGGGAAATGCTACCGGCAGCATTGACCCGCCGGGTGGCGGCGTCAGATTTTTTCCCACGGCCACTGGGCCGGGGGAAATGCTGCCGAAAGTTTTTCGGCAGCACTAACCTCCACGCGTGACGCGAGGAGATGAGCGGCAGGCGGCGTCTGACCCCTGCGGACGACGACGCAAGCGGGAACGTCACCTAGGTGCAGTGACTGGCACCACCAGCAGCAGCAGGCAGAAGCAGTAGCTCGCAGCAGCCCGCAGCAGCAGCAGCTCGCAGCAGCAGCAGCAGCATCGCGTAGAAGCAGCAGCAGCGCGCTGCTATAGCTCGCAGCAGCAGCCTGCAGCGGCAGCAGGCAGCAGCCGCAGCACGCAACAGCTGCAGCAGCGTGCAGCAGCAGCAGTGAGCTGCAGCAACTGCAGCAGCCAGCTGCAACAAGCAGTAGCAGCAGTAGCGAGCTGCAGTAGCAGCCAGCTGCAGCAGCAGCAGCAACGAGCAGCAGCTGTCAGCTGCCAGCTGCGGCTGCTGCTGCTCGCTTCTCGCAGCGAGCAAGCAGCGAGCAGCAGCCCGCTGCTGCCAGCAAGCAGCAGCTCGCTGCTGCCAGGTGAGCAGCAGCCCGCTGCTCGCAGCAGACAGCGGGCTGCTGTCCACTATGACAAGAAAAAAAAAAAAAGGAGCAATAAAAAAATCTCTCACCCCCGCAGCTCGCTGCAGCAGCCCGCCGCAACAGCGAGCAGCTGCCGCAGCACGCAGCAGCTGCAGCAGCGCGTAGCAGCATCAGTGAGCTGCAGTAGCCACAGCAGTCGCAGTAGCTCGCAGCAACAGCAGCTGCAGCTGCAACTGTAGCAGCAACAGCAACAACAGTAGTAGCTACAACCGCAGCAGCAGCAGTAACAGCAAGCAGCAGCAGCAGCAGCTGCTGCAATAGTAGCAGCCGCAGCAGCAGCACCAGCAGCAGCAGTAAACAGCAGCAGCAGCAAACAGGAGCAGCAGCAAACATCAGTAGCAGCATTAGCAGTAGCAGTAGCAGCTGCAGCAGCAGTTGCAGCAGCGGCAGCGGCAGGAGCAACATCTATAGCAGTAGCGGCTGTAGTAGCATTAGCAGCAACAGCAGCAGTGGCAGCCCAACATCCGCTGCTGCTGACGTCACCATCCCTCTGCTAACGTCACTGTTGACGTTATTGCTGACATCATCAACAAAAAAAGGAGGGGGGGAAGGGAGAGGGTGAAGGCCAAAAAAGTGGGTAGAATCTTCACCGCCCCAACCTCCTACTGACATCAGCAACACAAAGACAACAAAAAAAAAGAAGGAAGACACTAAGTCATGGCTGGCACTCCCGACGAGGAGGGGTCCTCCTCTGCTGGGGGGACCCCTACCCCTCCTTTCTTGCAGCGATTGCTGTAGCAGCAGCAGCAACAGTAACACCCGTCGCCGCTTCAGCAACAACAGCCGCCACCGCCGCAGCAGCAGCAGCTGCCACCGCCGCCGCCGCAGCAGCAGCAGCAGCCGCTGCCCCTGCAGCGGCAGCAGCAGCAGCAGCAGCAGCCGCCGCCCCTGCAGCAGCAGCAACAGCAACCATAGCCGCTGCAGCAGTAGCAGCCGCCGCCCCTGCAACTGAAGCAACTACCGCCCCCGCAGCGGTAGCAGCATCAGCCACCGCCGTTGTAGGAGTAGCAGCAGCCGCCGCCCCTACAACAGCAGCAGCAGCCACTGCCACTGCAGCAGCTGCAGCTGCCGCCCCTGCAGCAGTAGCAGCAGTCCACTAGTAACGTTGGCGGCAACCCATACACTCTCGCTGCTCTTCAGCAAGAGCTCGCCGCCTTGACGCAGCAGCTTGCAGCGCTACAGCCAGTCGCCGCCCAAACCGCCACCAGTACGCTGCCGTCGTTCATCCCTTCAGGGCACGCTAGGCCCGCTGTGTCCGCTGCCACGTACTACCTGGCACAGCAGCAGACTCAGCGCCAACGGCAGACAGTGACCTCCGTCCTTGGCCCCACTCTGGGTGCCGGCCGCAGGCAGAAGGACTTTGAAACACCGCCGCCGCCGCTTCAGGCCGGCGAGCAGTTCCAGAGCTGGGAGCTCAGCTTCCCGATCTAGGTGTAGGGTGAGGCTCTGTGGGCCTAGTACACCCTCCCTTACGACTCCACCCAGGCCGATCAGCTATATGACGCTGGTCGCGCCGTCCGTGCCCTTGTCCCAGTCGCCCCCCTAGCCTCCTGCCTTGTCCTGGAACCCTTCCTCGGTGACTTCACTGCTAGCGACATCCCAGACCCTGCCGCCGCATGGCACGTCCTCACCAGGCCCCATCGCCTGTCCAGCGACGCTGAGATCAGCCGTCTGCTCCGGGAGTTCAACTCCTTGAACATGGGGGAAACCAAGACGGTCACTCCCTATTGGCAGCAGGCGGAGGACATCCTCCGTCGACTTGGCAAATCTGCTCCGCCCCCCCTATCCGCGTTCCTCACCATCAAACGCGGCACCACCACCGAGTACGCGGACGTCTTTGTCCACTACCCCCAGGACATCCTCTCCACCATGGCGGCCCAGGGCACCCTCATGCCCTGTGCATACGAGCTCTTCCACCGCATTGAGGAAGCTCGCCAGGAGTCCCTTCTCCACCGCACGGCTGCGTTTGCATCCCCTGCCGTCGCCTCCCCTGCCGTTGCCTACGTGGCCGTCGCCTCCCCCGCCGCAACTACCTAATCGTCTTCGGGGAAGAAGAAGAGCCGAAACAGGAAAGGCAAGGGTCCGCCGCAGCAGCTGCAGCAGCAGTCGTTGACCGGGTCCAACAGTGGTGGCTCGGTCTGCCACAACTGTGGCCACCCCGGGTACGGGTGGTACACGTGCCCTCTCCCGACGGACGAGGCGCGCGTCATCGCCAACATGCGCCGCAGCCGCCTCGCTTCTGCCGCCGTCGCTGCTGCTGGCCCTGACACTCCGACCTCGTCCTGCAGCTCTGCCACTCTGACAGCTCCGCCTGTCCAGTAGACACCCGCGCCGCAGCATTACTACCCGCAGCAGTACCACCCTCAGCCGTCGGCACCTCCGCTTCCTTCACCGGCTCAGCCCTCGTACTACCCGGGCTCCGGCGCCGTCACTCCGCACTCCGTCTACACTCCTGGGCCATCCTCCCGTGAGCGTCAGCTGGAGCAGTTCATCGCGCTCCAGCTTGGTCTGCCTCGCCCTCCTCCCCAGGGAAGTGCGAGTTGCGTCACCTCCTGCCCTCCGGCCCATCCCTGTATGACTGAGTCTGAGCTGCGGTCGTGTCTCATTTCCTCGTCTGTCTCGTTGTCTCCCGTGTTCTCCTCGATCCCACTCCTTGACGACGTTGCGTGGCTTGACGATTGGCAGTCTCGTTTCGCGCCTCCTTCCACCGCGTCCGCGTCCCTCGCTTGCTGCCATGTGACTGTGAGTGATCTGGCGATCCCTGTCCAGGACCCTGCTGAGACTTGGATCATCGACTCCGGGGCCACGCATCACATGACGGCCTATCGCAAGGCCTTCAGTATGCTCGGTCCTGTCGGCGATGTCTCCGGTGTCCGGACGGGTTCCGGACAGGTGCTGCCTGTCCTTGGTGTTAGCGTCGTTTGTTTTCGTGGTCCGGCCGGTGACGTTTTTTTGACCGATGTTCTCTTCGTGCCTGGTCTCGAGCTCAGCCTCCTGTCCGTGACTGCCCTTGACCGCATGAGCATGGACGTTGTGCACTCGCGTGGTATCGGCACTGTGTCGTTGCGTCCGTCTGGTCTTGTCGTACTGCACGCCACTGTCCGTGGAAACCTGTGGCACGTTCCCCGCCTCTCTTCTCTCCCTCCCGTCTCCTCCCCGTCGGCCGCCACAGGTCATGTGTTTGTCACCAGCACGCTTTCTCCTCAGCACACCCGCCTCTTGCACCGCCGCCTTTGCCACGTCCACTCTGCCGCCGTAGAAAGCATCCTCCGCACCCAGCCGGCCAAGGGCCTCGACCCGGAGACTTTCCCTCTCCCGTGCCCCACTTAGTGCATTGACTGCGCTCAGGGGAAGATGCACCGGTCCACATACCCCCTCTCTTCCTCCCGTGCGTCCGCCCCTCTTGACTTTGTCCACTCGGACGTCATGGGCCCTCTCCCCACCGAGTCTGTCGGTAAACATGGCCGCTATGTCCTCACTCTTACGGACAACTACTCTTGATACCGTTGGGTCTTCTGCCTTCGGCAGAAGAGCGATGTTGCCCGAACCATTCAGGACTGGCTTGTCCTCGCGGAGTGCGAGTGTGGCCGTCCCCTTCGCCGCTTTCACTCCGATCACGGTGGCGAGTACCTGGGTGAGGCCACGACCTTTCTCGCCTCCCGCGAGATCCACCATGAGACGTCTGCGTCCTACAGATACGCCCAGAACGGTGTCTCCCAGAGGTGGAACCGTTCCATGGCCGACGCCGTTCGCACCATGCGGGTCGAGTCCGGTCTCTCCGATGGCTTCTATTTTGAAGCCATGGCCTACATGACCTGGGTCTGGAACCAGGTCCCCCATGGTCCCCTTCCCTGCCAGTCCACGCCCTACCAGCACTGGTGCGGTCGGCGTGCTGACCTCCGCCCGGCTCGCGTCTGGGGCTGTGTAGCCGTTGTGTGGCTGCTCGCCCCACAGCAGGGCGGCAAGCTCGCCCCCCGCGGACGCCCCTGCACCTTCCTCGGTGTGTCTTGTTAGTCCAAGGCTTGGCACTTCTGGGACCCGTCCCGACACTACATTGTCGAGTCCCGTAATGCCCTCTTCTTTGAGGACCTGTTTCCCCGCGACCTCATCCGCTCTGGCTCGTCCGTGTCCCTCTCGTCGCGTGGGGGAGTGGTGAGTCCGTTCTCCATCCTGTCGCTTCCGGGTGACACATCACTCGGTCCCTCTGAGCTGGTAGCCCCTGTTGCATTCGCTGGCCCCCCCGGCCAACAACCCCAGCCGCGTCCACTTGCCCTTCCCAACCAGCTACCCCCGTCGCGTCTGCTGGCCCCTCTGGACCAGCTGCCCCAGTAGCGTCCGCTGGCCCCTCCGGACCAGCTACCCCAGTCGCGTCCGCTGGCCCCTCCGGACCAGCAGCACCTCTTGTGTCCGCTGGCCCCTCCGGGGCCCACTGCCCCAGTCGCTTTCGATGGCCCCTCTGGGCCGACAGTCCCAATCGCGTCTGTTGGCCCTTCTGGGCCCGCAGATCCTGTCGCGTCCGCTGGCCCCTCCGGACCAACTGCCCCAGTCGCGTCCGTTGGCCCCTCCGGGCCAGCAGCCCTTGTCGCATCCGCTGGCCCCTCCGGGCCAGCAGCCCCAGTAGCGTCCGCTGGCCCCTCTGGCCCAGCAGCATCTGTCATGTCCGTTGGCCCCTCCGGGCCAGTAGCGCCTGCCGCGTCTGCTGGCTCCTCCGGGCCAACTGGCCCCTCCGGGCCAGCAGCGCCGGTTACGTCTGCAGGCTCCTCCGGACCAGTAGCCCCGTACGCCTCCGTCAACCCGTCGGACTCAGGACCATCTTCTGCCTGACCGCGCTACACACGTGGCCCAGGCGGCAGCCTCCGACCTCGGCCGACAGTGAGCGTGCAGACCGTTGCTCCATGTCCCGTGGCGCCTCGACCCCCTATGGCTCCACGTGTTTCCTCCACTCCCACGGTCGTGAGTGGGGACCATGGCACAAAGGCTCTCGGCCTGACCACTTCCGCCATCATCGCAGACCTTCACCCGGGTTCTGCATTGGGCTACGCCATGCTTCATTACGAGCATCGGCATGCTGTTGCGGCTGCACTCGCCTGCATCCCACCTGTGGCTCGTGATGCACACGCCCTCTCAGTTCGATCCACAGTGCGCCTAGAGGACCCTTCCACCCTACGCGAGGCTCGAGCCTCCCCTGAGGTCGCACATTGGGATGCTGCCTGCGCCGAGGAGCTCGCTGCCATCCGACAACACCACGTGTATGACCTCGTCGACCTCCCTCCAGGTCGGAAGGCCATAGGTGCCAAGTGGGTCTTTTGGCGTAAGTGGAAGCCTGACGGATCCTTGGACAAGTACAAGGCCCGCCTCACGGCAAAGGGGTTTGCTCAGGTCCCTGGGGTCGACTACGACCAGATCTTCGCCCCAGTCGGTCAGTTCTCCACTAGCCGGGCGCTCTTCACCCTGGTTGCCCAGCACGGGTGGGAGCTTGATCAGATGGACGTGAGCAACGCATTCCTCCATGGCTCACTGGAGGGTGAGGAGCTCTACATGGTGCAGCCCCAAGGCTTCGACGAAGAAACTGGGAGAGTTTGGCGGCTGCGGAAGGCCCTCTATGGCCTGAAGCAGTCGCCTCGGTGCTGGAACCAGGATATCAATAGCACGCTTCTCCGTGGCGGCCTCCAGCGCAGCACCGCTGACCTCGCACTATTCGTCAGCCCGCGAGGTCAGACCTTCACCGCGGTTCTGGTCTACGTCGACAATCTCCTCATTGCGTCGCCAGATGCGGCCGCCATCCAGCGTGTCAAGGACTTGCTGCACGCCGCCTACCAGATGAAGGACCTCGGGTCTGCCCGAGTCTTCCTGGGCATGGAGCTTGAGCATGATCGCTCCCAGGGCATCCTTCACGTTCACCAGTCTGCCTATGTGTAGACCCTGTCCACTCGCTTTGCCGAGGACTTGCCCCTCGTGCCTAACGCATCTTCACCCATGTCACCCGATGGCCAGGTGAAGCTGAAGAGTCATGACCCAGCTGTTGTGGGGGAGCCCGTTGACGTGACCACGTATCTGCGGATCATCGGGTCACTGATGTTCCTGGCGACGACGACGCGCCCAGACATCGCGTTCGCCGTCAACCTCCTAGCCCAATTCTCTCAGGAGCCGCGTCACCTCCACTTCGAGGCCGCGATCCGAGTGCTGCGCTATGTCATCTCGACTCCTCGGCGAGGTCTCATGTTCCGCCGTCAGCCGTCCGTCGTCGCAGTGGGCTACACCAACAGTGACTGGGCCGGTAGTCCAGACGGAAAGAGTCGTACGGGCTGGATCTTTCTGGTCGGCGGCAGAGCTGTGTCCTGGCGTAGTGGAAAACAGGGGTGCATTGCACGCAGCACTGCCGAGGCCGAGTACGTGGCCCTTGGCTCAGGCGCGTGTGAGAGTGTGTGGTTGCGTCGTCTGCTGTCCGAGTTGCGTCAGTCTGTCGTATCCATCACCTTCCATTGTGACAATGAGAGTGCCATGGCCATCGCCGACAATGACGGTGTGCATCACACTCGCACAAAGCACATCAATGTTGAGTATCACTATGTGCGTTCATTGTTGCATGACGGCAGCATCAGCATCGTATGGGTTGAGACAGCACGACAGCTGGCTGACTTCTTGACCAAGGCACTGAAGCGGGACTCGTTCAAGAAGGCTGTGAGTTCAGTCGGCGTGCATCCGTGAGTTTCCCTCTTTGTCTCTGCCCGCGTCTCTGCGTACCTTGGGGGAGTCTGGATGTTGACCGTTTCTCTGCCCGCCCATGTACACTACGCCTGTGAGTCATGGGGGAGTGTTGGTTTTTGCGCATCCCTTATTGTGCTCTGTTTTGTCCTCCCGGCTTGTGTACATTGGCGTGCAGATGACTGACGGCGAGACTCGACGCTGATGGAGCGTCATCCGGTGGAGCCGACGCACGCTGAGGTCTACTCGCGGTTCGCTGGAGCCTCTTCTCTCCGGCGACGTGCTCAGCTCCATCGGCAGGCCTCCTCGGCGGTCGTGCTACCGGCGGTCACTGCCACCGCAATTGTTGTCTGCATNCGCATCCCTCATTGTGCTCTGTTGTGTCCTCCCGGCTTGTGTACATCGGCGTGCAGATGACTGACGGCGAGACTCGACGCTGATGGAGCGTCATCCGGTGGAGCCGACGCACGCTGAGGTCTACTCGCGGTTCGCTGGAGCCTCTTCTCTCCGGCGACGTGCTCAGCTCCATCGGCAGGCCTCCTCGGCGGTCGTGCTACCGGCGGTCACTGCCACCGCAATTGTTGTCTGCATGCGTCCAGCGCATCCCATCGCGTCTGCGTCGTCATGCCCTGCCTAGGATCCTTGTTGCATGCTGTATGGCCCTGTTCGACATCATGGACTACCGTAGGCGTTACCTGGGTTCGGGCAGCCATAACTCTCTGCTACTATTTTTCTAGCTGATTCTGACCGCACGACTGCGTTTGCAGCGTCGGTATTATGGTATGGTCCAGTTTTCAGGCAAAACGGACAACGCCCGGGTTTTGGGCTGTCGGTCGTCTGGCAGGCCTCACTGAGAAAACCTGCCAGCCTGAAAATAGAGCTATTTTCTGATTGGCTGTTGAACTGAGTAACAAGCTCTACAGAGCTGGGGGGAGGCTAGTTCTTGGAGGGGTCTCCCATTGTGTCTCATTCTTCATTCATAACCAGTTACTTTCAGTTTTCAGCTGCTTTCTGGCACTAACTCTGGCGCGCGCGTTTCTGAGTGACAAACCCAAAGCTTCCAGACTTAGACTCTAGAGCAGCAGACTGAGGGGGCAGCTGACTTAAGCAACAAGCATGGAAGCCCGCATGCTGCATGAACAACGCTGCTGCCCCAACCTGCTGCCTAGGCTTTCCATTTAAGACAAGAGATTGTGTTTCATAATTCTACAAATCTTTTAAAAGTTTCTAATGGCAAAATTCTCAAACAATGAAGTTTCCTTGTTTGCTTCAACATCTCTTTGTGCCAAATGATCTTTGACCAAAAACATCCGCATTGTTTGGGTTAAGTTTAAACCCATCCCCAAAGGATAAGACATTCTCATGGTTGAATTCTTTTCGAAAATGGCAAACATCATTGTACTTTCCAGCAATATGACTATCAAGGAAACAACAGCATTGCTCCTAAGCCACATCCATTAAACAAATTCAAGTAATTGTGATGGATGGTTTACTAGTTCTTTTCAACAGGAATCCTTGAATCACCATGGCAGTTAGATTACGCTATTGATGGCCATCCATCCTGCGATTGATGGTGAGGCTGTGCAAACCAATCAGATGCTCCAGAACATGTTATGGACTTCGTGCAAGGCTCGTGGTACTCGCTGACAGTTCACGCTATCTATCACTGAATAAACACCCTAACTTACCCGCAACTTGGCGCTATGAGCCAAGACCGGCAACATGTTGTTGAACTTAGTCTTTGGTAAATATCCGACTCTCCCATCACTCTACAGAGCTCTAGCAACATTTCTGTTGGAAAATTTCAATGGTGTAACTTTTTCAATGTTTGGGACGAGACACGTTATACACAGCCAGAGTCATGGGCAACGATTAGATGAGAACTCAATGCTTGCCGATCTAACATCCACTTCAATGCATGTGCATGTATCCTAGTGAGAATTTTTCACACTGAACTACACATAGAGGAAAGTGCAAGAAAAGTGATGAAAACCCAATGTTCTAGTTTGTACAAGATTGAGTTCATACTCATACTTGTTTCTGCCAAACTCCGGGCACCTGAGAGCATGGCGTTTTCCCCGGTCTTCCATGTCAACCTTTTTGATGTTTACCTGGATCATAGCAAGACCTCTTGCATGTGGGACTCACCCCCACCACTGCCTACCGGAGTGGACAAGGGATACTGAGCACATCAGTGAGCATGTTACTTTCTATCCAACCACCTTCCCTGCCAAAAAAATCACCTGTTTCGAGGCTCAACGTCTCCCTCTTGGACAGTGATGGGATCCATTATGCATGATTGCTGCTCTCGCCTCTTTTGCTGCCCTGATCCCAGCAGATATCCCTCCTTCCTCCTTCCCCATGTTGCCGGAAACAGCTACAGTCTCACATGTACTCCACCCTTGCATCAACCATCACCACCTAGAAATATCCAAGGCTATCCTTGCCCAAGAATCCAGCTAGGAGCCTGGGCCTGATGGCCTCCCCGGAGAAACATACAAATGCCACCTCCCTTCACTATCCCCCGGATTTCTTCCTTATTACCAAGGCCTCATTGTACACCCTGACTCATTCCCCGAGTTTCTAGTGTCCATCACCAAATTCATTTAGAAGGAAGGAGATATGGTTAATCATGCGCATTTTCGACAAGGCACATTCACCGTTTTTCGTAACTAGGATTGGATAACTTCCATGAATTTGTCTTAAGAGGTTTTCATCTTCTGTTAACATTTCTAGCATTCTGGGTGAAACGTACATATGTTTTCAAAATTTTGGAATGGACTATTTTGTAAAGAGGATGTTTACATTCAGATATCAAGAATTTGAATGGAAACAAACAGCTTGTCAAGCGTAGTCTTGCAATTACTCAATTGTGTTTTTTTTTTCCACGACAAGCTGCTAAA
>SZWC01005871.1:126911-148909 GCA_023375785.1 Penium margaritaceum
GGGGGGGGGGGGGGGCGCAACTTTTTGTTGCGCGTTTTATCGTTATTGTGAACAGGCCTGCATGAATCAGGCGCGTCGAGCAACACGACGATGGCGACCTTTCCGTTGCCGTCGCTCGCTCGTTGACGCCTCAGCTACCACAGCCACTGTTGAAACCATTTCCAGTGTGATGAGCCGTGCCCTGCATAAGACTCGTGCGACGATGTTTGCGGAAAGACGTCAACGAAAGCGATGGCAATCGCGGCCAGCCGTCGCAGTTCAAGTAGCAAAACCTGCAAACGAGCTGAACTGAACACGACACGGATGTTTTATTCTTGGGCAACACAGTCTCTACCTACTGAGGTGAAGGGCAGATAGAGAACTATGATTTCATCACATCGCAAAAGAATACAATCTTGCCAGGAACGTGTGAACAGAAATATGTATACATGAAATTTTAGAGCTATGGAATGAATTACATTGTATTGATGCACATCAGTGAGAGACTAAAAAGGCATATGGAACTATTGAGGGTTTCTTTCAAGAACAGGGCTGTGACCATACATCCACATAATTACCAATAGATCTGATGTATCCAGTAACCTCTCTTAAAAACCGCCATATCCACCACTTCTGCACTTTGAAATTAAATACCCTCAGGTCGAAGAAAATCAACGAGGTATCCAGAAAACAAGCGCGTGAACACAATGTCGACGCCGCATAAAATTCAGCGTTGGAGTGCTGACATCATTATTTCAGTCAAACAGTCACACACTCCCCTTTCCAGGGGTTTGTGACTGTTCCAAGAAGGGTTTTGAATGGGGTTTGGGTCGGTGGTCTGAGACACCCCATGTGCCAAAAGGGAACTCGCTGGACCCCGTGCACAATATAAAACCCTCAACCCCGAATAAAATTTGGTGTAGGGTTTGAACTCAGTTTTCATAGTAAAGAGGGAGGGGGGGAGGGGGGGGTTGGCAGAGACAAAACATTGGACACAGATGTTTTCGCGCAGTCGTGATCCGTTCGGATAAGAAAATGGGGAGGGGGTTGAGAGGCGAGCGGGGGTGGGGTGTTTCACCGCTCGATCGCAATCTCGTGAGGGAGCGAAAGTGGCGATCGAGCGACGGTCTCATGGCCATCTTTGCCGTGCTCGATCAGCAACGCATGTCGCTGATCGAGCATGGCGAGCCAGTCGGATACCTCGTTCACATGTTTTGTGGTGCTGGATATGGCAGATGTAAAATTCCGTTCATGGATTTGGCAAGGTTCACCCTTTGGGCCCGTGGATATCCCGGCTATTTTGCCCTTTCAAGAATGTGAGCCAAATTTCAGCTTTTTCCCTTTCTAGATCACGCATTTAAGTGAAATAAAATTGAAGTGTTTCTCTCTACAGTGAAATGTGGGAAAACATAGTTCTCTCAGGATTCATGTGTTCCTCCCCATAGTTCTTGTCAAAACATTTGGAAGAGGGTTGATCATTCAACCATTGATACCATTTCTATACGCGCCTCGCGTACACGAGTCCCTGTCTCAGCGAGCGAGGAATTTTGTTGTTACATTCGTGGTCCACCACGCGTCAACCTCAAGACTTGTATGCCGATCGGCTGAGGGTATTTTGGCCACTGGCCTTGACCTCCACTTCTTTCCAGAAGGTTCTAACTACTTGGACCATTTTCCAAGGAATTCAACAGAATTATCACAAATCATACCGATATTTCAATATTCATTGGTCCACTGGTTGACGGCGCAAGATCTTAATTGAAAAGATCGTCGATATTATTCAAGCCCCCTGACTTCTCGGCTAGGCTTCTTGAAGCAGCCACTAACGGCGCAACCCCGCACGCATTGCTGGGCTGGAGCACCGAGGACCCAACTGACGAATATCTTGGAGGTTTCCTAGTATTGCTTGTGCTAACGTGCCCCGGTAACATTTATGGTGGTCATGAACAACATTTTTCAATCTTATCTTGACCATGTTTTTTTTGTGTATCTTGACAACATCATGGTCTATAACCGTACCCAGGAGGAGAACAATTGACATCTTTTAAAAATGTTCAAAGTTTTGTAAAGAGAGACATGTTTAGGAAAACTCTTGAAGTACAACTTTGGTCGCCGTTGGATCGAGTTTTTGGGCCACATCATTGGCTTCAAATGGACCACCATAGACCAAAAAAAGATGGATGTGGTTGTTGATTTACTGATGTTCACAAATATTTCAGGATTCCAAGTAGTTTTTGGCTTCTCCAACTACTACCGTTGATCCGTTAAGGACCGTACTGGAATGTTAGCGCCTCTCTCTGACCTAACTCAATAAACGCCCGAGTGGAATTGTGGGGAAAACAAACAAGAAACGTTCAACTCTTTGATGAATGCTCTGACCTTGATGAAATCGTCACAATCGGTAAATCCTACGGTGATCTACATATGGCCATCGACGCATCTGAAGTAGCGATTGGAACCGTGGTCCTCCAAGACAACGACAGTGGAGAACAACCAGTCACGTATATGTTGAGAGAAGTAACAAGTGCTGGTACTCAACTATGTGGTGCACAAAAATGAAATGCTCACGGTTGCGCATGCATCCAACCTCGATTATGATGTCCAGTACCGACGAGGAAAACATAATCCGCTGAATGCTCCAAGTTGGCTTCCAGATCTAATGGCCGAAACCAAAACATTGTTTGTTGAGCGAAAACCGTACCTTACAAGGCTGTTCGTGAAGGGTTACAAAGAGTTTGGCAGGTATGACATGCCAAGTTCTTATTTGACGAACCATACTAGCGATGGAGATTCACTCGCCAAGTCGTCGTTCCACGAAACAAGGAGCTACGGAGAATGCTATTGGAAGAATGCCAAGACACTTGTACAGGTGGACATTCCAGCAAGGACAAGACGCTCAATAAATTGGCACAATACTACTGGTGGGACAACATGAAAACTGACGTGTTAGCTTCTTGCAAATTGTGCCACACCTGTCAAAGACAAAACTCATTGCACGAGGCCACCCGGTCTACTCCAACCCCTACCTGTTCCCACCGAGCCATGGGTTGACATCAGCTTGAATTTTGTGAAGGGATTACCTGCAATCCTTAGTGATACGACGCCAACCTCGTCATGGTTGAAATATTCTCCAAAATGTCTCTCTTCATCCTGACTGCAACCATTGTCGCCACAGAAGGAGCAGTGCGGCTGTTTCTAAACCAGATCGTACATCTGCATGGTGCGCCACGTACCATCACCACCGACAGAGACGGCGCTTCACTAGCCATTTTTAGCACAAACTGATGACACGTTACGGAAGTCAGATCCTACTACCAACGGCGGTCCATCATGAAACCGACGGGTAAACGGAGTGGATCAATCAAATGCTCAGATAGCTTCTTCGTACATCATGCGAGACACACGGCAGCCATTGGACAGCCAGATTTCCGACCTTCAAAATCAAATACAGCTCCACGTCTTCCATTGCAACTGGTACACAGCAAAATTATCTTCACACCAGTTGGATAACAAAGCAACAGTAGTATTCGCACAGTCAACATCCACCGCAGGAGCTTGTAAACGAATTGGGAGGAAACATGGCAAACCTTTGCAAAGGCGCAAGTAGCTACAAAGTGAATTACTGACCAAAATTTCAGTAACTACGTGTTCAACACTGGGAAGTGCGTCCTTCTTAGCTTGCCGAACCTCAAACTGCAAGAACAAACGTTGCAAAACTGAAAGCCTTGTGGCTGGGATTTTGAGATCAAGCAAATTCAAACCCCTGTCGTCGCTTGTCTTTGCCTACCTGACAGCATAGCGATCCATCCTGTCTTCCACCTTGTCTTTGCCTACCTGACTGCATAGCGATCCATCCTGTCTTCCACAAAAGCAAACATAAGCACTACCGGGATCGCAGTGCAAGCATCCCTAGCAGAGATATCATCCCATCACCTCCTGTGCAAGTGGATGGGAATATAGAGTACGTGATTGAAGATATCCTCGGACATGGATGTTGTGGAAAAAGGATCGAGTAAGTGGTCAAATGGCATGGCTAGAACGCTACAAACAACTTTTGGGAGCCCGACAAAAACCTCCGAGACGTCAGTCACCTCATCGATAGCCACTACCATGAACATCGGCTAAGGCGTCGGGATATCCCCGCTAAAAGGTTGTAAAGTGTTATGCTCGTTATGTATACGAGTCCCTAAACTTAGCGAGTGGGAATTGTTCCCATTACATCCACGGCCCACCATGCGCCGACCTTACAGCGGTCGGCACATTGTGGGCCATGCTGTGGGTACGCCGATCGGCCAAGGACTTTTTAGTCATCTACCCCAACCTCCGATGTTTCATTCTAGAATTGTCTGCCTACTTCAACCACTTAATAAAATGGTCGACAGAATTGTCGTGAACTATATCGGTGTTTTGATATGTTTTGGTCAACTTCTCCATGGTGCTTGATCTTAATGTAATCTCACCTCCATATTCTCAAATTCCCCCGACTTCTTGGCAGAGCTTCTTGAAGCAGCCACGCACGATGCATCCCCGCACGCGTTTCTCAGCTCCAAGGACCCGACAAACACCTCATTCTCATTTGTGAACTTCTATGTATGTGCTTGAATCACTCAAAATATGTCACCAAATTACAGTTCCTACTCAATAGAAACTATCCATTTATCCCAAATCCTCAAATTGTCTTGTGTTCCGCAGCTCATCACTGTGAACCATCTACGTTCCGCTCGGCGTACCGAGGAAGCCATGAAGCATACATTCAAGGAGGAAGTAATGTTCTATGGTCTCGTCATTGAGGAAATATGATCAGATCCCCATGTTGATCTTTGTTTACCATTCTAGTCATACGTGCTACTCGGATGGAACAGAAGAGGAATCGGGTTGTTATGTCTTTTATGTGGGCATTTTGTGATGGGAGGATATGTTTTCTTCAAAGGGAGGACAAGCTTGAATTGCTTGACAGTTAGAACTCGTGTGGCACAGGGAGAGGAGAGAAAATAAAAACATGGAAGGGTTGTGAGATTTCAGTCTCTGCACCAAGATATGAGGCATAGCGAAAAGGCCAACATAAGGCTTTGTTTCATCAAACAATAACAATTGTGGAGGCCAAATGTTCTTCCATGTGTGAGCAAACATAAAGATGGGGGAAGAGTTGCAGGGAGGGCACAATCTAAAAGGGCACATGGGATTCTTGCACACCTGGAGGGAGATAAGAGAAATCGAAGGTTGAAAGCCTTACGAGATCTACGATCCTATAACATTGGATGGAGAGGAGGGAATGGTGGACTGAGGCACAGTCAGGAATGATACACACACAAGAGATGGGTATGGAACCAAGGATTTCCACTCTAACACTAATTTGAGCAGAAAAGGAGGATGAGTGTAGTCTATGGAAAAGGCTCCCTAAGGTGATATTCCCCTGGAGTAGCCAGTGCTGGCCAGGGTAATAACCAAGGCGGAGGAAACCGATTTAGAATGAAACAGACTACAGGGAACAAGATCTTGGGCCAGCATTTATCTAGGACGACCCTTTGCGAATGACCAAAGCAGCTATGTGCATTGTAATCACTGCTACGATGCTTTGATGGGATCCAATAGGCATGTACTCAACTAGCTCAGATCTGAATTGGGGGATCTTTGCTGCCTGTGGAGCACTGTTTGAATGACAAAAATTCAAATGGAATGACGAAACATCCTTTGTCATTCCATTTGACTTTTACAATCGCCGCGATGTTCTTGAATTCACCACTCATAGCATGACCTCGCATGCGTTGCTCGTCTCAAACTTATGCCTCATTCTCATTCTTGGCATTGTAGAAATGTGCTTTACACAGTCAACACTTGTCATCAAAGTACACTTACAGTTTAATACAAACGATCCAATTTTCCCAAATTCCCAACTCATCTTTTGTCCGACACCTTATCCCTGTGAACCACCTACGTTCCACTGGGCGTAACACTTACAATTAGAGCACAGTGGGGCTGGAGGGGCAACTGGTGCATTAACTATATGACGACAACCTCGCACGAGTCCTCGGCACATCTCCACCATTCAGAAGATTGCAGATATTGTGTCGACAACAGAGAACCAAAAAGCGCACCCGGCTACGAGAACCAGTCCCCAGTGAGTACTCCAGTGATGGCGGATACGCAGCACGCAAACAACGTCCTAATCCAGGAAAACCAGGTGGTTGTAGCAGTTTCTTGGCAAACGGAGTAGCACCAACAAAGCTGACGGCCAACCTGGTGACAGAACCTTTGGGGTCGACAAACCCTTTGCCACCGCCGCAGCCTGTTGAGTCGAAGCCTGGCAAGATGGGAGGCACCGAACGACAAGCGTGAATTAACAAAGACATGTACCAGAAATCATCAAGAATTGAGAGCCTCAACAACCATCTAGTACAACGGCTCATCGCAGTGATTGAGGACCTTCGATTTTCTTGTGTCTGCAAATCAGTAATCGCCAAGAGAAACTTGTAACTATCGAGTGAACCCCACATTCAACCGGCACTTCCTGAGCTGTTCGATCCCACAAACTTCAAGGGACCAATGGTCAAGATGTGCATGACGAGACTAGAGGTGTACTTCACTGCCGCTACAAAAAGAAAATTGACCTCGCAGACTCCCTTTCGTGTGACACGGCTTTGAGTTGGTTGTCCAATCTAACGGCCATCCAATGGTTGCAGGAGACCGGCAGAGTTGGATCAAAGGTTCTCGCAACCGCTCTCGCATCGTCGACTGTAGGCGTACTACTTCTCGAGCAGATGAATCTGACGTGGCACAACTCTCTCACATCACCAGCAATTGGGAGGGACTTTGTGTGCGGTATCCTTGCTTGGTTTAGGAAGCTGAACAAGAAGCCTCACACATGGTATAGACTCCAACGTCTGCGTCAGCAGTCCATGGTGGCAGAGTACACTTGGCATTTCCGCAAAGTTATCACCGGCAGCAAACTCGCCCTTAACGTGCTGTGCTTCTACTACAAGAGCGGCCTCAAGCGAGACATTCGGCATGAATTCACAATTTTTGGCATCCAAGACGGCCTTCTGTGAATGATCACAACAGCCAACTTCATCGATAGCACCAAGTTCAACGCTCGGATGCAGGAATCCAAGTGCTGGCAACCCCAAGGCCACAATCCTTATCGTGGCATGGGGAAATCTCAGTCGACAAAAACCTCATCCCCGATGGAGATCAACACTGTCAACCAAGGGGACCCATGGCTTTGTTGGACTTGCGAAAAGTTGGGTCATATCTCCCACGATTGCCAAAAGTGACAGTAGCAAGAAAGAAAGGGGAGGAATTTGTAGAAAAAGAGTGAAAAGTCAGGAAACGGCAAAAGGAAAGGAGTAGCCCGCAAAGCTCCTGTCCGATGGGAAAAATCTGCGCCGACCGACTGCCCATCTGAGCGGCCCACCTCATAGAAGACTAGGGTTCTTGAGATTGCGAGCTTGGACGAAAGGTACGACGATGACCAACCGGCGATACTGCTAGAAGTGCAACCAAGGGGTTGTAAACGTTGTAGAACAATACCGACACTACTGGAGAGAGAAGCTTTCCATTGTTCTTTCAACAACGCCATGGTTCTGAAGCTGGGTTTGCAGACCGAACCATGAGGGTTTGTAGGAAAAATTGGCAATGGAAAATTGCAGATCCGTTGCCTTCGTCAACCACTCCCGCTGTAAATTGGTGATCTTCACGACGTAACATTCTCGTAACCATTCAGCGTAAGCCCAAGCAAAATTTCCAGTCCTTGTCATCTTATCATGGTGGAGATTTCTTTGGTCCTACTTCCCACAGTGCAGCTAAGTGTGGATGGAATTCTCGTCTCCATAAACATCCTGAAGAAAACGTGTCGCCAAACATTGGATTCGTACTGTGGACAAAAGTGTCTGTATCCATAAAAATACATGGTGGTGCATCCACTTTCATTTCCTTTGAAGCCGTTTGTTCCATGGCGTTAAGGTTAGAAATGGTTTATGGCCCCCCTTACTCTTCCTGCCAACCCCTTTGAGTTACGGCATGGCCACCGTGCTAGCCTTTACCTTTCCATGTGTGGAGTTGTTGTACATCTGTTTGTCTTCCTGGGAACATGTGTGCTAGAAAGTGCCTCACTTGTGAATGCATCTGCAATATCTGGATCTACACCGTCATATTCAAAGAACGTTCCTGTCTGTCTCAGACGTTTTCAAGATGCACCTGCTTGAGTTTCACTCTCCCAAGGTGCACCGTCCCAAATGAACCCAAAGGCAAAAAAAGGTCTGCTCTTAAGACTGCTTTTCACTGGACTCCTTTCCATGGTTATGGTGCATCTTCGTCACATGAACCTTCCCATGGTGCCCCTTTTTCAAGAGTGACTTTCAATGGTGACCCTAGCCAACGTGCAGCTTTCCATGGTGCACCTTTGCAGGGTTCACCTTTTCAATATGCTTCTTCCTCAACCAAACTGTTCACGGCACACTACATGCATCAGGGAAAAGCTATGGGCATCAGGTAGGAGGAAAAAGGATTCATTGAGGCCGCGCCCTAAAAGAACACTACAAAACATTTTCCTACCTATCAGGAGAAGTGCCATCCTTACCTCGAGATTCCTACAGTCCACCAAACCTTTACCTTCCCACCAATCTCCATCAAGTCTTCATCTTCATCACGCGGTGTGATGGAGGCTGGCGACATTCATGCAAGCCTACATGGCAGTACGGAACATGACACAGCGCCGCGACTCAGGCCACTGCTCAAGGCCGGGTTCCCCAGGGTCGAAGTTTTGAGCCACAGAGGAGTTGTTGGTGAGGAACATGACGGAGCGCAGCTGCAGCCGCACGCACTGCCCGACCAGCAGCTCAAGATCGTCGCCCACAAACTGGCGGCGGTACAGCTGGCCGACCTGGCCATGCATGTAGAAGTAGCGGTAGAAGCGCTTGTTGTAGAAATCGCGGTCGATGCAGGACTTGAACTCGACCTCTCCGTACTCGTCCACTTCCACGTCGTGTGGGAAAGAGGCGTGTGGGGACTTGAGGCCACTGCTGATGGGCTGGTCCACGTCTGTGCTTGCAAGGTGGATGACGGGCACCTGGTCTGGGAAGCCGTCCAAGTAGAAGTCACAGTGCGTCAGAGGTTTGTCGTCGCAGTAGGTCTTCCACTGCTGGGCTCGAAAAGAAGAGATGAGGAGAGAAGGTGATGAAGGCGGAGAGGGGGAAGGAGGAGGTGGTGACTGTGGAGATTGGGAAGGAGGAGGAGGTGAAGGTGGTGATGGAGAGGGAGGAGGAGGTGTGGGTGGAAAGGGAGAGGGAGGAGGAGGTGAAGGCAGAGAGGGAGAGGGAGGAGGAGGTAAAGGAAGAGAAGGAGGAGGAGGTGAAGGTGGAGAGGGAGAAGGAGGCGGAGGTGAAGGTGGAGAGTGAGAAGGAGGTGGAGGTGAATGTTGAGGTGGAGATGGAGGGAAGGGAGCACAGCTACCAGGGGGAGGGGCGTTTGGGCCCGTTCGGAAGATGACGCATCGTCGCGAATCGGGATAGTCTGCTTGGAAGTTGTCGCCAGGAATGATGTTGATGACTGTGTTTCCCGTTGGGATCTGAGCGTGCAGACATCGGGTGATTCTGACACCTAAGCAGTGAGTTACGGCTAAAACCGTGGTTTTAGGCCAGTTTGAGCAGGTACGAAAATACCGCCGCCCCTAGCGACTCTAGGCGGCCAGCAACTATTTAGGCTGATTGTTGCTCAGTTGTCAACTCTCTCTGCAATTATATTCAGTTTGAGTTTCCTGACACTCTGTTCGTGTCCCAACCCAGACCCTTGCAGTTCTGTCTCTAACTTGTGACTGTTGTCACACGCTGGCCTGGCGCTGACGCCTAGTGTCGCGGCAAGTGGTTAGGAAGGTTCTAGGAAACTTCTCTTGGTATCAGAGCAAACGAGCCACAGCTGGTTGTGCTGTGCAGCAGAGACGCAGCAGCAGAAGCAGCAATGAGTGGCAGCAGCGACAGCCACCCATAGCAGTAGCAGCAGATCCCGGAGGGACCCACCGCGACTACGTTGCAGCGGATCGGTGGAGTTAGCAGAGACAACGGCGGCAGCTGCAAGCAACAGCGGCCGTAGTAGCAACAAGCGACGGGAAGCACCTGCGGCGGTAGCGGCTACGGGCAGCACCCACTGCAGCAGCAGCACCAGGTGGCAGCAACAGCCGTGTCTGGCTACCGGTGTGTACACACAAAAAAAAAAAAGGGAGGAGGAGAAGCAGCTTGCAGGAGAAGCAGCAGGTTGCGGCGGCGGCGGCGAGCAGTGGCAGCACGCAGCAGCAGCAGCTTGCAGTAGCGACGGCGGGCAGCAGCCGCAGCAACAGCAGCAAGCGGCAGCAGCAGCTAGCGGCTGCAAGCAGCAGCAGCGGCGGCGCCGGCGGGCAGCAGCCGTGGCAGCGGCGGCGGCAGCACGCACCTGGAGTAGCAGCGGCGGCGGGCAGCAGCCATAGCAGCAGCGGCGGCGGCGAGCAGCTGCTGCAGCAGCATTCGCAGCAGCAGCAGCAGCAGGCAGCAGCCGCAGCAGTAGCCGTAGCAACAGCAGCAGCAGGCAGCAGCTGCAGCAGCACCAGCAGCAGCAGCAGTTGCTGCAGCAACCGCAGCAGCAGTTGGTGCAGCAACCGCAGTAGTAGTTGCTGCAACAGCTGCTGCTGTCAGGCCTGAGGGGGACCCGACGCGAGGGACCCCGCCCAAGAGGGGGGGGGGTCCGGTCGGTCAGGCCCGTCGTGCCCCCGGAGGGTGCGACAGCGCCGGCCAAGCGCTGGCGCTTGAGCCGGCGTGTGCCGGCCAAACGCCGCCTCCCCGCCGGCTGAGAGGGACAGGGGAGGCCGACGGGCGGCCTCCGGCCGGCTGCACGCGAGGGGAAGAGCGAGCCTCCCCCTCCATTGTGCTCGCCGCGAGGTTCGAGCCAGACCGAAAAAAAAGAGGGGGGGGAGAGAAGAGAGGGGGGGGTGTGCCCAAGCTGGGTCACCCTAGAACAATCCCAAAAGGGACACCCGAGAAGGTGACACCCAAAAAAAAAAGGGTAAAGAGAGAAAAAATGGGGGTTCCCTTTACTCTTTCTTTATTTTGTTTTTTTTACCTTTTAAGTGTGGCCTGAGTTCACCACCGTCGGCTGACGACGGAACCCGCAGTAGCAGCAGCCATTGCAAGAGTTGCAGTAGTAGCAGCAGCAGCGAAGGTGGCTTGTGGCCACAGCCGTTGGCTAACGACGGCACTCGGTGCAGCATGAGCACTGAAGGTGACTTGAGTTTGCACACTTGAGTCGCACACCACCGCGCTACTAGCGCGGTGGTGACCGTCCTCGTGACGCAGTCGCAGCACGTCTGAGAGACTGTGCTTTGATTGCTCACCTCCCCCTATAGTCTTGTGCCAGTGGGAGCAAGTGTTGTGTGGACTCACCTACGCCGAGCTCCGGAGATGAGCAGACTGGCGTGGCAGGGAGTGCAGCCGACGCCGTGGTTGGCACCGGCTCTGCATACGTGGCAGACACCGCGTCCACCGTGGCAGTTGCAGCAGTGGCACACGCCTCAGACGTCTAACGGCTTTGCCTGTTACTGCCGTGGGGATCGACACCATGGCTGGTGCCAGTGTCGCCAGCGCCCTGCCGGGTGGCGACTGCCCTGGATACGGCTCCACCCTTCTTCTCCATTCGACTCAGAGACATCGGCGGACACCATGGCACCCCTCAGTGGAGCTATGGCGGTGTTGTATTCCAAGCTCCAGGGTCTGAAGCGCATGGTGCAACAGCTCACAGACCATGTGGTCTCTGAGCAGGCCGTTTCCACCATGCCGCTACAGACAGCTACATCTTCCTCCTCGCCATCCTCACCTCCGTCAGTGTCATCACCTGACGATGCCACGCCTCCCGACCTTAGCTCCACATCTGATGCCCTCCGCTCTGTGCTGGAGTCAGTTGGAGTCATCCCGACCGTTGACCCCTCNCCCTTCTTCTCCATTCGACTCAGAGACATCGGCCGACACTATGGCACCCCTCAGTGGAGCTATGGCGGTGTTGTATTCCGAGCTCCAGGGTCTGAAGCGCATGGTGCAACAGCTCACAGACCATGTGGTCTCTGAGCGGGCCGTTTCCACCATGCCGCTACAGACAGCTACATCTTCCTCCTCGCCATCCTCACCTCCGTCAGTGTCATCACCTGACGATGCCACGCCTCCCGACCTTAGCTCCACATCTGATGCCCTCCGCTCTGTGCTGGAGTCAGTTGGAGTCATCCCGACCGTTGACCCCTCCGCTTCTGTGGTAGTCCCTTCAGCTCAGCGTCGTCGCGCTCGCACTCGGCATGCGAGGCAGCGGATGGCACGTTTGGCGAGACGTGTCCAGGAGGCAGCAGGAGTCGCAGCTGTGGCAGACGTCACCACGGAGATGACTCTCTCGTCCCCAGTCGCATGGTTGGTGCGGCATCCCTTCACAGCTCCTACCGATGGGTCGGTCGAGGGGGAGATGGAGTGTCCGCCGACGACCACTGGAGAGTGCAGGAGGGATGTGACAGACTGTACTTCACGACAGAGCGCTCTCTGTGAGGATCAGACTTCTGAGGAGTGGTCCGACGTGGAGTCGGAGACGGACGAGTGGTCTGACGCGGAGTTGGAGGCAGACGTGGAGATGGAGATGGAGATGGAGATGGAGATGGAGACTGCAGGTGACATAGCAGAGACCACGACCACAGAGGCAGGTGTGGCGGTAGCAGTGGATGTGGCAGTAGTATCAGTAGCGCGTCCACTAGTGGCGGTGACAGCTGACACATGTGGAGCAGACGTCCAGGCAGTAGGTGTGTTGGCAGCCATCGACGTCGTGACGGTAGCAGCAGTTGCAGTCACTGCTACTGAGAGGATGCCGGTAGTGGACGCGCTCATTGGTGCAGACACCACGATGGTCGTCGCTCCGGTATCAGCCGGTACGGCCTCCGCAGGGGTAGACGTTCCCTTAGTCACATCATCAGCCATTGCAGGTACAAGTGCGGAGGGGATACCCGGAGAGGCAGGAGACGTCGAGGTTGCCAGCACTTCCACCATGACCGGTGCCGTTGCGGTAGCTGTCTTTGGAGGCGTAGCTGTCGCGGAGGATGCAGAGCGAGCTGCAGACCTCCGACACCTCGCTACCCTGACCGGTGTCGCTGACACCACGGCGGTTCCAGCCGATGACATAGCTACTCTCGTCCGAGCTACAGTTCCTGTACCCGAGTGCCTACGCTCCACGGTCGATGAGCAGGAGGCAGTGGTGGCTCGAGCGGAGGCGCATGTGCAGAGTCTTATGGCCGAGCTCCGGGAGGCTAGCAGCCGCTGGTACACTACAGATGCTTCTGCACGACAGGTTGCTGAGGAGTGCATGGAGGATGTGCACACCCGTCTCGAGGCTGCGGAGTGGTCCCTACAGGATGCACATCGGCGATGGGCGGACGCACAGTAGCAGGTGGACGATTGGTTGCGCACCAGGGGCTCGGTATTTCTCCAGGGTGTAAGGGTTCCCGATGGCAGCGACGACGCTGCAGCGGCAGATACATCGACGGATGACGACGTCCTGCCACCTGACACTCGAGTGTCGAGTGTGTCAGCAGCAGCCGGTGCCTCCGCAGCAGCACCCCCTTCCGGTACAACTGGTGATCAGGCAGCAGCTGAGTCGCCTGTTGACGTGGAGAGCTTCCTACGCGACGAGGAGACAAGGATGCAGGCGGCAGTGACTCGTGCCGACGCGCAGATGATGGAGGTCCACCATCAGATTCATTCCGCGACTGACCACCTGCACGCCGTAGATGCAGCTGACCGGCAGGCTGCCGCAGCAGAGCTCGACGAACTGCACACGCGTCTCGACGCAGCGCAGTCCGTGTGGCAGCATGCGGCCCAGCAGCTGGCATACATACAGGAGGCTATGCAGTTGGAGGAGGCCCTCAGCTCTGCCCTCTTCGCAGCACCAGGTGACGACAGCAGTGACGACTACAGTGGTGACGACGACGACAGCGATGACGACGCCGTGGGGTGAGGCGACGTGCGCGCACATCCCACCAGCATCGCCGTCATCGTTGCTATTGTTGTGCAGGGTTATGTGACCATGGGGGAGTCGTACTGTCAGCCTATGCAGCCCAGGGGGAGTGTTGGTGTGTGGGCTTTGGCCTGACACTCTTGTGAGGACAGCGAGGTTACTTGGAGTGTGGCACGATGTTGTGATTGAGGTTATGCTGGTCGAGACCCACGCACACGGAGAGTTCCACCGGTGTGATGTGGAGACCCATTGTCCCCATGTGCTATGTGTGATCTTTTGCATGATGTTTGACACGTGTGTGTGATTGCCTTTGTGCATGGTCGAGACCCGGGCACTTGGTGGGATGCACCATTGTCACGAGGAGACCCTGTGTTGTGGCATGCTTGATCGGTGCTTGCCATGATTGGTTTCCCGAGCCATCCTACCCTGTCTTTCCTCAGCCATTGTGGCCTTGACAGGTGTGTCAGCCAGGGGGAGTGTTGGTATGTGTGGCTTCCACCTGTCACGAGCCACAGCCGTGGCAGCTACGGGTGCACCCGGAGCTCATGGTGAGCGGTGGCCGCATTGGAGATCGTGACGACCCGACAGGACTCCGGATCGTCCAGGGACTTATCCAGGAGCTACGACATGACAGGTGTGACGCAGATGATGCGTCTCTACAGCCTGACTGGCTGGTCTGCCTTTGCTGGAATTTTCTCCGTGGTCGAGACCCACGCACCCGGCAGCCTGTACCGGTGCGATGAGGAGACCTACGACTTTGTGTGTGCTTCTTGTCGTGGAAAGCACACTTTGATGTCTCGGTACTGCACTTGTACATTTATGGGTGCTCTTAGTGCAGTTTCGAGTGCTCTAGAGTTTTCTCGGTGGACAGGCCATTTTGGCCGATTTCCTTGTTTTGCTTGCTATTCGTGCCTGGATTATGCAAACCCACCTTACGTGGGTCCGTTGCGTAGACCTCATCGTTCTGAACGTTTTGGTGCAGACAGCGGGTGATTCTGACACCTAAGCAGTGAGTTACCGCTGAAACCGTGGTTTTAGGCCAGTTTGAGCAGGTACGAAAATACCGCCGCCCCTAGCGGCTCTAGGCGGCCAGCAACTTTTTAGGCTGATTGTTGCTTAGTTGTCAACTCTCTCTGCAATTATATTCAGTTTGAGTTTCCTGACACTCTGTTCGTGTCCCAACCCAGACCCTTGCAGTTCTGTCTCTAACTTGTGACTGTTGTCACACGCTGGCCTGGCGCTGACGCCTAGTGTCGCGGCAAGTGGTTAGGAAGGTTCTAGGAAACTTCTCAAGTACGTGGGTGTTTCTGACCTTATGGTCATGGCCCACCTTGCCCACAAGTCCCCAACGTTCGATGTTCTCTTCTCAAAGGTTTGGAAAACCCATGATCACACAACGTGCAATGTTCTGTTCCCAAAAGTGGGGCGAATTGGTCCACACTAGAAAATGATCGATTAAAGTTTAAAGAACATTATCAACACTATGATGTTGTTTCTCCATCTTCTAGCTGATTCTATTCGCTTAAAAGCATGCACCTCCAATGTTTTAGGAATTGAATTCTTTCATAAATCCCATGGATCATATCCTTACCACACTTGACACTCACTTTCCTCATCTTGCTACACATATTGAAAGTTGCTCATTCCAAGATACCTGTAAAACATTCTTCCCCATTCAAGTTGAGTTTGCCTTCCACTTTACCCCTTCAAGCTCTGAGGCCCATCCCAACAGGCCCTATCATTCTCTACCTCTACCAGTCCACATCTCTTATACATGTCATCATCCGCTTCCTCAGCGGTTGTCTTACCACAAAAAATTCATTTCCCTCACTTTCCCTCCAACCCCCTCCCCCGCCAAAAAATCACCTGTTTCGAGGCTCAACGTCTCCCTCCTCGACAGTGATGGGATCCATTATGCATGATTTCTGCTCTCGCCTCTTTCGCTACCCTGATCCCAGCAGATATTTCTCCTTCCTCCTTCCCCATGTTGCCGGAAACACCTATAGTCTCACCGCTCTGATGCCAAGAGAAGATGCGTGGAAGCTTCGTAGCGACATAGCCGCTGACTAGGCGTCAATGCCTGGTCAGACGGTGACGACAGTCATAAGTCGTGCACACACCGGCAAGGTTCTGGCTAGAAGACACAAGGCAAAGTGTCAGAATGCTTCAAGAGCATATGCAGAGAGAAAAGACAAATGACAGGTCCATGGGATAAGTACATGCCGTGGCGCACGGCGGGTGTCGCACGCGGCAGTACAAGATCTGTCCTAAAACCGGCGCAAAACCATTGTTTCGGTCGTAACTCTACGTAGACATGTTAGAACGGTATGCCATTTGAACCTAGACGTGTAGAATCAAAAGCCAGACACTACGACTGGTCACATGAATGCATTCGGCATCAAGCGGTGGACACAAAATACAAAAACATGCAAATCGAGCACACGGCCAGTCCACCGAAAAACTCATGTGTGCTGTAGAAGAAACTGCAGCAGGTCCCGGGTAGTGTCCGGAGCTCTGGAACGGTCGTCAGTCAGCTCCAGGATGGTAGTCCACCACCAGATGACACACCGGTGCCTCCAGGGTCCGCATCAGGGATCTACATGAGCATGGACACGGCCAAGTGGTCATAGTAAACTGTACAGGTCGACATGAACGTCACAAATCACAACACTCCCCCATGACCCGATGGTACGCATGTCCATACACGTGCAGCACTGAGACGAGTACAAAAACAAGTGCAGCGACAAATGTGACACGGGCACAAACATACCCCACACTCAACAACTCTCAGGCAAGGGGCAAAGTCCAAGAGAATGAATGGCCACCAGGAACTTTCCGTGTGCTAGTGCCATCGTCAAGAAGTCAGCACGCTGCATGTCAGTGCCAACCCAAATGATGAAGATCACGTGTCACTCCACCAGATCACGCACGAAGTGGTACTCAACCGCAATGTGCTTCGTGCGAGCATGAAACACACCAGAGTTCTCCGCAATGGCAAGAGCACTCTGGTTGTGGCAGCGAAGCACAATATAAGGTACTCACTAGCCAAGCTCATGGAACACGCGCTGTAGCCATACCGCCTCAGCAGCCCCTGCACCCAGAGCAACCTACTGTGCCTCCGATGAGCTATGTGCAATGCAGCCTTGCTTCCCGCTGCGCCAGGACACAGCGGTCCCACCGAGCAGGAACACGTAACCGGTGGGACTGCGTCCATCTAAGCTCCAGGCCCAGTCGCTGTTGGTGTAGCCGTCAAGGACCACCGAACACTGCCGGCGAAAGCAGAGTCCGAGGTACGGTGTGGAAACCACGTACCGCACCACTCGCACAGCCGCGTGAAGGGCTCTAGCGCATGGAGCCTGCAAAAAATGGGCAAGGAGGTTGATGGAAAATGCGATATAAGGAGGTGTGGTAGTGGCCTAGTACATCACACATCCAATGAGACGGAGGTACAGGGTCACATCCACTATCTCCCCCAGCTGTGTGAGATTGTCAACCTTCAGAGCATCCTGTCCATTAGGCGTAAGAGGTGTGGAAGCCGTGGACAGTGCACCGAGAAGGTCGCTGAAGCGCTCCCCCACAACACGTTCGTATCGGGCCTGATGCAGTAGTAGAGTGTGACGTCTGCGGTCTTGCACGATCTCCATGCCAAGAAACACCGCCGCAGGACCAAGGTCCTTCATCTTATAGGCAGTCTAGAGGATAGCCTTGGCCTCCTTCACGGCCTCCAATGAAGGAGACGCGATGAGAAGGTCGTCGACATAGACCAGGATGGCAGTGAATCGCTCAGGCGTCTGTCGGATGAAGAGAGAGGGATCTGCCTTGCTCTGTACATATCCCGCAGGAGTCAGGGTGCCAGTGATCTCCTGGTTCCAACACCGAGGAGATTGCTTGAGGCTGTACAAGGACTTGCACAAGTGCCAGACCTTGCCACCGTCCTCAAAGCTGGGTGGCTGAGCCACGTAAATCTCCTCATCCAGAGAGCCATGGAGGAACGCATTGTTCACATCCATCTGGTGCAGTTCCCAGTCATGTTGAGCCACTACACCAAACAGAGCTCGAGCTGAGGTCATGCGGCCGACAGGGGCAAAGGTGTCAGTGCAATCGATGCCCTCAATCTGAGAGTACCCCTTGATGACCAAGTGGGCCTTGTGCCATTCCAGTGAGCCATCCGGATTCACCTTCTCGCAAAAGACCCACTTGACCTGAATAGCCTTCCTCCCAGGTGGAAGGTCGACCAGCTCGTAAACTCCGTGCTCTCGGATAGAACGGAGCTCATCATGGCAAGCAGCACGCCACGCGCCAGCATCCTCTCACAGGAGAGCTTCCCTCAGTGTGCTGGGATCAGGCGCTATAGAGGGAAAGCTCTGCGTGGCAAGAGCGTACGCCTCAGTGCTAGGTCTGACGACCACAAGATCGGCTGCTACATTACAAGCGATATGAAACTCACGAGTGACGAGATCGTGTCCTACAGGACAACCTGGATGTACCTCTGCGTACTCAGTGCGGACACTCAAGCCTAGGGCCTTTGTGCCGTGATCACCACTCATGATGCTACGAGTAGAGCGCCTGGGCGCGGGATCAGACACTCGCTGAGCTTCGGAGTCCAATGGTCAAAGGCGACCACCAGGCTCACGGGAGTAACCCGGGCTCGAGGGGCGCACCACTGGCATAGGAACGGGTATAATTGCAGCAAGGGAGGGCTGAGGCAAGGGAGCTGGTGATAACGTGCGAGGAGATGCGAGTGTGGGAGACACAGGGCTCGGTGTGATAGTAGGAGCAGGTGAGGCAGATCCACGCACGGAGGCAGGGGTGCTAGCGCACACAGGTACGGTCGCAGGATTATGCACAAGTACAGGATCATGGGTACCTGTGGGGCATGAAGGGGCAGGTGTAGAAGCCGGCGGTGCTGGAGAGATCTGTGGACCGACATCGATGATCGTCGGGTCATCGAGCGTCGGAGAGGTGGAGGGAGCTCGAACGGACCCATCAGCCTGGCGATCGGTGCTCGCAGGCGTAGACTCCCCCATCCGTCGAGAAACCTCACACGCGGGAACATGCATGGCGGATAGCAACGTGATCGAAGTCAGATCACGGTAGGTAAGAGACTCAAAGAAGAGCGCGTCGCGGGACTCAACAATGCGACGATGAGTAGGGTCCCAAAAATGCTGGGAGATACCGACAAAACGCACAAGCGACCCCGCGATGAGACATTGGACCCGTACTGGTCCTCAGTGTACCACACAGAAGCCAAGGATCCCTAGACGCGAGCGAGCTGCAAGTCAGCACGGTGGCCAAACCAGAGCTCATACGTTGTGACGTGGTCAGGAAGAGGACCGTGCAGGAGGCGGTTCCAGACCCAAGTCATTTAGGCAAAGCCTTAAAAAACGAAGGACTACGAAAGACCGCACTCAGACCGCATAGCGCGAACCGCATCCTCCATGGTGCTGTTGCAGCGCTCAGAATCACCGTTTTGCTGAGGAGTAACACGAGCGGAAACCTGGTGAAAAATCCCATGCTCGGCAAAGAAGCTGTCCATCTCACCAAGGAACTCACCGCCACAATCCGAGGGGAAGGTGTGCAGTGTGTGGCGAGACTGTCGCTCAACCATCAGTAGCCAGAGACAAACCGCAAGAGCGGCGTCACTCTTTTGGTGCAAGCTGTAGACCCACCACATCCAGGTGAAGTCATCAGTCAGGGTCAAGACGTAGCGACCCCGATCGGACAAGTTGCACTGCTGCTTTGCTGGTGCTGCCGCTGCTACTGCTGCCGCTGCTGCTGCTGCTGTGCTGCTGCCGCCGCACGCAGCTGCTCTGGTGCTGCCGCCGTACGCTGCTGCCATCGCTACTGCTGCCGCTGCTGCTGTGCTGGTACTCTGCTGCACTGCTGCTGCTGCTGCTGCATGCTGGTGGAAATTGTAGTCTCACATGGTGGTGGTGAGCGACGTCGATGGCGGTCCGCTGTCGTCGACAGGTCCCTGTGGATCTGCTGCAGCTGTGGCTCTCACTACTACTGCTCTACTGCGTCTCTGTTGCGCAGCTCGGTGAGAACTGTCTCACCACTCTGATACCATGAGAAGATGCGTTGAAGCTTCCTAGCAACACAGCCGCTGACTAGGCGTCAGTGCCTAGTCAGACGGTGACAACAGACATAAGTCGTGCACACACCGGCAAGGGTTTGGCTAGAAGACACAAGGCAAAGTGTCAGAATGCTGCAATAGTATTTGCAGAGAGAAATGACAAATGAAAGGTCCATGGCACAAGTACCTGCCACGGCGCACGGCGGGTGTCGCACGCGGCAGTGCAAGATCTGGCCTAAAACCGGCCCAAAACCACTGTTTTGGCCGTAACTCTGCGCAGACATGTCAGAACGCTACGCCGTCTAAACCTAGACGTGCAAAATCAAAAGCCGGACGCTACGACTGGTCTCATGCATGCATCCGGCATCAAGAGGTGGACACACAATATAAAAACATGCAAATCGGGCCCACGGCCAGTCCACCAATAAACTCCTGTGTGTTGTAGAGAAACTGCAGGAGGTCCCCGGTAGCTTGTAGCTCTGGAACGGTCGTCAGTCCACTCCAGGATGGTAGTCCACCACCAGATGACGCACCGGTGCCTCCAGGGTCCGCATCAGGGATCTGCACGAGTATGGACACGGCCGAGTGGTCACAGTAAACTGTACAATTCGACAAGAATGTCACAAATCACAACACTCCACTTTTGCATCAACCATCAGTACCTAGAAATATCCAAGGCTATCCTCGCCCAAGAATCCAGCTCGGAGCCTGGGCCTGATGGCCTCCCCGGAGAAATGTACAAATGCCACCTCCCTTCACTGTCCCCCAAATTGCTTCCCTATTATCAAGGCCTCATTGTAGACCCTGACTCATTCCCTGAGTTTGTAGTGTCCATTGCCAATTTTTTTTACAAGGAAGGATATATGGTTAATCGTGCGCATTTTAGACAAGGCACATTCACTGTTTTAAGCAACTAGGATTGGACAACTTCCATGAAGTTGTCTTAAGTGGTATTCATCTTCTGTTAACATGGTGAGCTACGTACACTAGACCTATGCCTTAAGAGTTGAATGTTATAATTTCACAGTGAAAAAACATTTATAGCATTCTGGGTGAAACGTACATATGTCTTCAAAGTTTTGGAATGGACGTTTTTGTAAAGAGGATGTTCACATTCCAATTTTGAGCATTTGAATGGGAGCATACCTCTTGTCAAGCGTAGTCTTGCAATTACTCAATTGCATTTTTTTTCCGCGACAAGCTGCAAAAATTGTTCCCCCCCCCCCTCCCCCAATACTGTCAAGTGTATTGGTACATTGTAGCTGGTGTGTGAATTGTACAGAAACAATTTATGTACATTAGTGTTTCTACTACACCAGTGTCTTCTTTACATTTCCATGAGATTCACGGACCATATAAACTCTCCCAAGAATCTTTAGCTTAGGTGGGAGGGGCAGCATCAGATCTGACAGTGCCCCCTCCCCCCCCCCCCCCATCTCCAAAAGGGTAAAATGGATTGGCATAGTGTCGCTGAGAGGTACATTTTTTTTTCATGTGATAGAATAGAAAACCATGCACTAATGGATCTCGGCTTGTCAACCACAGATCTACAATGATCGATGATCCACGATCGAGGATCACTATCCATAGACATCTAAGGATGGACGAAAATGGACAATTGAAAATCGACGATCAACAATAGTCGACAGATAGGTGACGTCGGAAGGCAAGGATATCAGACGTAAGAAGCGGACTCCACACAGTCGGGATCTCCCCTCCCCCTCCCAAACTGTCGAGTGTATCGGGGAGTTGTATCTGGTGTGTGTATGGTACAAAAACTAGTTCCTGACACTAGTGTATCATATAGACCAGTGTTGTTTTTACACGTTCATGCGATACATTGACCATGTATACTATCCCAATTCACTTTAGATTTTGGGGGAGAGGGAGGGGGGGCAGCAGAGGATCCGATTGCCCCCCCCCCCCCCCCCCCCCCCCCCCCCCC
>SZWC01005872.1:16614-38113 GCA_023375785.1 Penium margaritaceum
TGTCGAGCTTCCTCAACACGGAGGAAGAGCTCGTACGCCCAGGGCATGAGGGTGCCCTGGGCCGCCATGGTGGAGAGGACGTCCTGGGGGTAGTGCATGAAGACGTCCGCGTACGCGTTGATGGCACCGCGCTTGATGGTGAGAAGCGCGGACAGAGGGGGCGGATCGGATGTGCTGAGACGTCGAAGGATGTCCTCTGCCCGCTGCCAGTAGGCAGTGACCATCTCGGTCTCCCCCATGTGTAGGGAGTTGAACTCTCGGAGCAGGCGACTGATCTCAGCGTCGCTGGACAGGCGATGGGGCCTGGTGAGGACATGCCAGGCGGCGGCGAGGTCTGGAGGGACGTCAGTGGTGAAGTCGTCGAGGAAAGGCTCGAGGGCCAGGCGGGACGCTGGAGGAGCGACTGGGACTAAGGCACAAACGGCGCGACCAGCGTCATACAGCTGGTCGGCCTGGGTGGAGTCATAAGGGAGGGTGTAGTATATCCAGAGACCCTCACCTTGGGCCCAGATCCGGAAGCTGAGTTCCCAGCTCCGGAACTGCTTGCCGGCCTGAAGCGGCGACGACGACGTCTCAAAGTCCTTCTGCGTGCGGCTGGCACCCAGAGTGGGGCCAAGGACGGAGGTTACTGTCTTTTGCTGACGCTCACTCTGCTGCTGTGCCAGGTAATATGTGGCAGCTGACACAGCCGGGCTCGCATGTCCTGGAGGGACAAATGACGGAAGCACACTGGTGGCAGGCTGGAAGGCTGGTGGCTGTAGCACTGCAAGCTGCTGCGTCAAGGCGGCGAGCTGGTGCTGAAGAGCCACGATGGGATCAGAGTCGTCGCCGACGACACCAGTGGGTTGCTGGGGCTCCAACGACTGCTGCTGCTGCTGTTGCTGCCAATACTACTGCTGGTGCTGCTGTAGTGGCAGCCGCTGCTGTTGCTGCTGCAACGGTTGCTGCTGCTACTGGTATAGTCGCTGCTACTACTGCGACGATTGGTGCGGCTGCTGTAGCTTCTGCCGCTGCTGCGGCTGCCGCTACTGCTGCTGCTGCTGTTGTTGCTGCTGCTACTGCTGTTGCTGTTGCTGTTGCTACTATTGTCATTGGTGCAGCTCTTGCTACTGCAGGCGCCGCAAGAAAGGGGAGGTAGGGGTCCCCCCAGTAGAGGAGGACCCCTCCGCCTGGTGAGAGTCAGCCATGGTGTGTCCAAAGCCTTGTTTTTTCTGTTTTTTTTGTTTGTGTCCTTTGTTGTTGGGTGTGTGCTGCTGATGTCAAGAGTGACGTCTGCCAAGGATGGCAGACGTCAGCAGAGTCCCCTGGTGTCTTCTTAGTTTCCCCCCTTTTTTTGTGTATGTGGTTGATGACATCAGTAGTGACGTCAGTGGACAGCTGCTGACGTCAACAGTGGTTGTTGCAGCCGCTGCTGTTGATGATGCTGCTGCTGCTGCCGCTGTTGTTACCGCTGCTGTAGTAGCTGTTGCTACTGCTGCTGCTGCTGCTGCTGTGCTGCTGCTGCTACTGCAGTTGTTGTTGTTGCTACTACTGCTGCTGCTGTGGCTGCTACAGCTGCTGCTGCTGCAGTAGCTACTACTGCTGCAGATGTTGCTGCTGCTGCTGCTACTGTTGTTGCTGCAGCGGCTGCTGCTACTGTAGCGGCTGCTGCTACTGCTGCTCCTTAACAGAGGGACAGATCAGGGGGGTCCCCGTTTTTTTGTTTTGTTTGTTGTTTTTTTTTTTGGTTTTGCTTGCTCACTGCGAGCTCCTCGCAGCGAGCAGCTCGCTGCTCGCTGCGAGCAGCTGGCAGCTCGTAGCGAGCAGCTGACTGCTCGCTGCTCGTTGCGATCAATTGGCTGCTCGCTGCTGGCTGCGAGCAGCTGACTGCTTGCAGCTGCGGCAGCTGCTGCTGCAGGCTACTACAACTACAGCTGCTGCGAGCTGCTGCAGTCGGCTACTGCTGCTGCCGCCTGCTGCTATTGCTGCTTGCTGCTGCGAGCAGCTACTGCTGCAGGCTGCTGCTCGCTGCAGCTGCTGGTGCTGCCAGCTTCTGTTGCTGCGGGCTGCTATTGCTGCGAGCTACTACTGCTGCCAGCCGCTGCTATCTGCTGCTGCTGCTGGCCGCTGCTGCCACTGCTCGCTGCCGCTGCAAGCTGCTGCTACTGCTGCTGGCTGTTGCTTTCCGTCACACCTGAGGACGTCGCTGCCTTGTGCCATCGTCAGCAGGGGCCTCACGTGGTCGGTCACTCACTTCCTTGCGTCCAGCGTGGGGGTCAGTGCTGCCGGAAAAAGTCCGGCAGCATTTCCCCTGGCCCAGTGGCCGTGGGAAAAATTTTGACGCCGCCACCAGGCGGGTCAATGGTGCTAGAAAAAATCCAGTAGCATTTCCCTTGCATTAGCGCGTACGGAAGTCCGCCGGCGTTGTCTAGCACTTGTACGTCAGTCTGTTGCTTGCTACTACGCTCTGGCTCTGATACCAAAAAGGAAACTAGGCAGCAGGTTGGGGCAGCTGCATTGTTGATGCAGCGTGCAGGCTTCCACGCTCGTTGCTTAAGTCAGCTGCCCCATCAGTCTGCTGCTCTAGAGTCTAGAAGCTCTGGGTTTGTTACTCAGAAGTGTGCGCGCCAGTGTTAGCGCCAGAAAGCAGCTAGAAGCTGATAGCAACTGATTAGCAATCAAGAATGAACAGCAATGGGGGACCCCTCCAAGTTCTAGCCCCCCCCCCCCCCCCCCCCCCCCCCCNCTGGGTTTGTTACTCAGAAGTGTGCGCGCCAGTGTTAGCGCCAGAAAGCAGCTAGAAGCTGATAGCAACTGATTAGCAATCAAGAATGAACAGCAATGGGGGACCCCTCCAAGTTCTAGCCCCCCCCCCCCCTCCCAGCTCTGTAGAGCTTGTTACTCACTTCATCAGCCAATCAGAAAATAACTAACTTCAGGCTGGCAGGTTTTCTCGGTGAGGCCTGCCAGACGGCCGACAGCCCAAAACCCGGGCGTTGTCCGTTTTGCCTAAAAACTGGACCATACCATAATACCGATGCTGCAAACGCAGCCGTGCGGTCAGAATCCGCTAGAAAAATAGTAGCAAGGAGTTATGGCAGCCTGAACCCAGGCAGTGCCCACGATGGTTTATGCTGCCAAACAAGGCCATGCAACATGCAACAGGGACCCTGGGCAGCACATGACGACGCAGACACGACAGTACGCGATGGACGCATGCAGACAGCGACTGCGGTGGCAGTGACTGCCGGCAGCGCGACCGTCGAGGAGGCCTGCCGATGGAGCTGAACACGTCGCCGGAGAGAGGGGGCTCCAGCGAACTGCGAGACGACCTCAGCGTACGTCGGCTCCACCGGACGACACTCCATCAGCGTCGAGTCTCGCCGTCAGTCATATGCACGCTGATGTACACAAGCCGGGAGGACACAACAGAGCACAATGAGCACAACAACCAACAGGGTGCAACGTCGCCCTTGACGTTCCGAAGCTTCAAATGTTGACAAAGTAGTTGAAGGGAAAGACAAAGGAGGTGAAGAAGAACTTCGACCAATGTAGCACTAAAGTAATACCCGGGCCTTTGGTCGAAGCAAGTCCAAAATTCCTGGGCCAGACATGATAGTCGAATTGAACTGTCACTAAATTGGGTTTTAAAAAAGAGGCGAATAGAAAAGACACTACAGTAACTTCCAAAGATTTCGTACTTTGTAACCCTGTGCACGCTTTGCGTGCCACATTCTCTTGTTTCTACATGGTCCTACTTTACTAGCGTAGCCATGGGGTGGCAGGATGCGTTGGTGAAGGGGGGTGCCCTGGATTCTTTGGTGCCTTGTGTGGCGGTCATGCTTGTGCCTTGCGTGGAAACTGAGAAAGTGCGTAGAAGCTTCCTAGCAACACAGCCGCTGACCGGGCGTCAGTGCCTGGTCAGACGGTGACGACAGTCACAGGTTGTACACACAACGGCAAGGGTTTGGCTAGGAGACACAAGGCACAGTGTCCGAATGCTTCAATATAGCATATGCAGAGAGAAATGACAACTGACAGGTCCAAGGCATAAATACCTGCCGCGGCGCACGGCGGGTGTCGCACGCGGCAGTCCAAGAGCTGTCCTAAAACAGGCCCAAAATCACTGTTTTGGCCGTAACTCTGCGCACACATGTCAGAATCCTACGCCGTCTGAACCTAGACGTGCAGAATCAAAAGACGGACGCAGCGACTGGTCACATGCATGAATCCATCGACTGACAGTGAGCATACAATGCAAAAACATGCAAATAGACCTCATGGCCAGTCTGTCGAAAGGCGCCTGCAAGACGTAGGAAGCACAGCAAAGAGTCTCGGTGGCATTTGGGGCTCTGGAACAGTGGTCGGTCAGCTCCAAGCGGGTAGTCCGCCGCCTGTCGTCACGCCGGTGTCACCAGGGCCGCCTACCTCAGGGATTTGCACGAGTATGGACACGGCCGAGTAGTCACAGTAAACTGTACAAGAACGGTACAAAGCACAACACTTCCCCATGACTCGATGGTACGCATGTCCATACCCGTGCAGCACTGGTACAACCACATAGTGGGTGACACAGACAGATGAGACGCAAACGTACATCCCACACTCAACCACTGTCACGCACGGGGCGAAGCCCAACAAAACGAATGGCCACCAAGAACTTTCCGCGGGCAAGTGCCTTCGTCAAGAAATCAGCACGCTGCAAGTTAGTGCCAACCCACATGATGGAGATCACGCGTCGCTCCACCAGATCACGAACGAAGTGATGCTCAACCGCAATGTGCTTTGTGCGAGCATGAAAAACACCAAAGTTCTCCGCAATGGCGAGAGCACTCTGGTTGTCGCAACGCAGCACAATGGCGGGTACTGACTGCCCAAGCTCAAGAAACAAGCGCTATAGCCAAACTGCCTCAGCAGCCCCTGCCCCCAAAGCCACATACTCTGCCTCCAATGAGCTACATGCGATGCAGCCCTGCTTCCCGCTTCGCCAAGACAAAGCAGTACCACCGAGCAGAAACACGTAGCCAGTGCGACTGTGCCCGTCAGGGCTCCAAGCCCAGTCGCTGTCAGTGTAGCCGTCAAGGACCACCGAACACTGCCGACGAAAGCAGAGTCCGAGATACGGCGTGGGGACCACGTACCGTACCACTCGCACAGCCGCGTGAAGAGCTCTTGCACGTGGAGCCTGCGAGAACTGAGCGAGGAGGTTGACGGCGAACGCGATGTCGGGACGCGTGGTAGTGGCCAGGTACATCAGAGATCCGATAAGACGGATGTACAAGGCCACGACCACTTTCTCCCACAGTTGTGTAAGGTCATCCACCTTCAGGGCATCCTGTCCATCAGATGTGAGGGGTGTGGAAGCACTGGGCACTGCACCAAGGAGATCGCTAAAGCGCTCCCCCACGACTCGTGCGTATCGGGCCTGATGCAGCAACAGTGTCCGATGTCTGTGATCTCCCACGATCTCCATACCAAGAAACACCGATACAGGACCGAGGTCCTTCATCCTGTAGGCGGTCTACAGGACAGCCTTGGCCTCCTTCACGGCCTCCAGGGACGGAGACGCGATCAAAAGGTCATCAACATAGACCAGGATGGCGGTAAACCGCTCGGGTGTCGGTAGGATGAAGAGTGAGGGGTCTGCCTCGCTCTGTACGTATCCTACGCCAGTCAAGGTGCCAGTGATCTCCCGGTTCCAACACCGTGGAGACTGCTTGAGGCCGTACAAGGACTTGCGCAAGCGCCAAACCTTGTCACCGTCCTCAAAGCCTGATGGTTGAGTCACGTAGATCTCCTCATCCAAAGAGCCATGGAGGAACGTATTGTTCACATCCATCTGGTGTAGTTCCCAGTCATGCTGAGCCACTACACCGAACAGAGCTCGAGCTGAGGTCATGCGGCTGACAGGGGCAAAGGTGTCAGTGTCATCAACTCCCTCAATCTGAGAGAACCCCTTGACGACCAAGCGGGCCTTGTAGCGTTCCACTGAGCCATCCGGCTTCACTTTCTTGCAAAAGACCCACTTGACCTGAATCGCCTTCCTCCCACGGGGAAGGTCGACCAGCTCGTAGACTCTGTGCTCTCGGATAGCGCGAAGCTCATCCTTGCAAGCAGCTCGCAAGGCATCAACATCCTGCGATGAGAAAGCATCCCTCAATGTCTCCGGGTCAGGCGCCATAGAGGGGGAACTCTGCGTGGCAAGTGCACACGCCTCAGTATCAGGCCTGACGGCCACGAGATCAGCTGCTGCATCACAGGCAATATGGAACTCGCGAGTGACCAGGTCGTGCCCTATGGGGCACGCTAGGTGTACCTCTAAAAGCTCAGTGCGGACACTCAGGCCGAAGGCCTTTGTGCCTGGATCACCGCTCGCGATGCTTCGAGAGGAACGTCTGGGTCCGGAACCCGACGCTCGCTGAGCTCCAGAATCCAGTGGTTGAAGGCGGCCACCGGGCTCACGGGAGTAACCGGAGGTCGAGGGGCGCACCTCAGGCTCAGGGACAGGTACGACCACAGGGACAGGTACGACCACAGCTGGTGAGGGCTAAGACGAAGCAGCCGGAGATGCCGTGCGAGGAGATGCGTGTGTGGGGGACACTGAGCTGGGGATGACGGCGGACAAGGCTGGCCCGGACACTGAGACAGGAGCTCCTGCCACCATCCCAAAGCTTCCATGGACCCCAAACAACCTTTTCATATTGGCTAAGCACCCATCTAAGGGCGCTTTTCCTGCAGTGAGCAAGAAAGTCACTTTGCCTCATCGGGGTCGAACCGGTGCTCTCGTCCATATTCTGGACGAGCACAAACCAACTTTGTATGGCCGTATCTTTCTCGTCCTTGCAATGAATGACCCGGTTCTTGGGTCGATTTTGCACTGTTTTCATGTTTAATATGGTCATGGCCTCAAACAAGGTGTTTGATGCCACCAGGGTGATTTAAATTCTGCCTCGACTGGCGGGTTTCATGATAGCCAACCGTAGGCGTTCTATCCTTGGAGAAGTTCAACCAGCATAGGCAAGACGCATTGACGCCACCAACCAACTGGAACAAGTTCTTGCATGCAATTCTTGCAAACATTTGATGGCTGAACGAGAAGTCCGATGCTTGGTACAAACTCCAGCGTCTCCGTCAGCATTCCACTGTGGCAGAGTACACGCAGAGATTCCGCGTGATCATCAGTGGTGCAGTCGTCGCCCTTGGCGAGCATTGTTTTCACTACAACAACGTCCTAAAATGAGACACCTGGGAGGCAATCGCCATTTTGGACATCCAAAACAACCTACCGTGGAAACGATTGACAGTGCTGACCACAACGCTCGGCTCCAGGAAACCTATGGCTCGCGACCTCCCAACCACAATCATCGTGGAAACAGAAAAAGCCAGTCAGGGGACTCCTTTACTCTGATGGCAATGGATGCCGTCGACCAGAGAGCTATTTCCACCTGCTACAACTGCAGAAAAGTGGAGCACATTGCTCGCAACTGCCAAACCAAGCAACAGGCCAAAAACGGGGGAAATCACATAAACATGAGCCAAGAAATAGCAAGGGGAAGGAGTGAAAAGCGCAACTCTTGTCCGTGCGGAACAATCTGCGCCAAACGATCGCCCATCTGAGACCGCTAAGTTTGACGAGGGGTACAAGGACAACCAACCAGCGATACTGCTACAAGTGCAACCCTGAGGTTGTAAAATTCATAGAGCGGTACCACCAATATTGGACGGAGGAGCTTCTCACAGTTTCTTAAGCAACGACATGGTTCGCAAACTGAGTTTGTTGAACGAACCAGGGGTGTTTGAAGGAAAAACCGTCAACGGGAGATTGCAAGTACTATGAACCACTATGACTACTAGTGTGGGATCTACGGGATGTAACGGTTTGGGTGTCTTGTCCAATGAGTGACCGAAAATCATTCTCGGACAAGATTTTTTGTACCTGCAAAATTGGCAGGTCAACTGGAATTGCAAAAATGTCTACATGGAAAACGAAAGCCCCAAGCGACAACTTCCACACGTGGGGCGCACGAGGACAAAGGAAGCAACAGAGGTGGAAGCAACAGAGGAAGCACTGGTAGCCAAAAAGCGACAACATGTGCAACTAATACCTTTCAACATGGTCAATTACTACATAGGATGAGGAGCTCGTACGTGGCTGATGCATTTTGAGCCAACGAAGAAGCGGAAGTGGCAGGTGCTGATTCATCCACCTCATCAGCCTCATTGGCCTCATCCACATCATCAAAGTTCGTGATGGTATTCGAAGAGTTGGCATCACTCATCCAAGAGTTTGCAGACGTTTTCCCTGACAATCTCCCAAGAACCCTACCACCTCAATGCGACATCGACCATAGCATCGAACTGAAACCCGGCAGCTGACCCATCGTTCAAGGGGCTTATAGAATGAGCGATCACNGTCAATTACTACATAGGATGAGGAGCTCGTACGTGGCTGATGCATTTTGAGCCAACGAAGAAGCGGAAGTGGCAGGTGCTGATTCATCCACCTCATCAGCCTCATTGGCCTCATCCACATCATCAAAGTTCGTGATGGTATTCGAAGAGTTGGCATCACTCATCCAAGTGTTTGCAGACGTTTTCCCTGACAATCTCCCAAGAACCCTACCACCTCAATGCGACATCGACCATAGCATCGAACTGAAACCCGGCAGCTGACCCATCATTCAAGGGGCTTATAGAATGAGCGATCACGAACTGAACGAGGTGAAAAAGCAACTCGACGAGATTCTCGGTCAAGGGTTCATCCGCCCATACATGTGACCATACGCTATAAGAGTACAATTTGTGAAAAAGGAAACTGGCATGATGCAACTTTGTGTGGACTATCGGGCATTGAACGATGCTACCATCAAGTACCGCTACCCTCTTCCCTGAGCTGAAGAACCTTTTGATCAACTGCGAGGGGCTCGAATTTTCACCAAAATCAACCTGCGCAGCGAATATCACTAGATCCGCCTGGCAGACGCCGACATCAAGGAGACGGTATTCTAAAATCACTACGGGCATTTCAAGTTCACAATAATTTCTATCCGACTCATGAATTCCCTAGCAATGTTCATGGCAACAATTGACAACATTTTTTGTCTGTAACTTGACGATTTTGCCGAGGTGTACCTCGACAAAATCCTAGTGTACAGTGGCATCCCAGAGGAGCACGATGGAAATCTTGAAATAGTTCTCAAAGTTGCACAAAGAGAGAAATTTTGCAGAAAACTCTCAAAGTGTGACTTCAATCGCCGTTTGATTGAGTCTTTAGGTCACGTCATCAACAGCGGACGGATTGCCATGGATCCAGGAAAAGTGGCAGCACTCGCTGATTGGCCGACGCCGAACAGCATTTGTGACGTTGAATATTTTATTGGCTTTTGGAATTCCTTCAGGCGCTTTGTACAGGATTACGCCTGAGCATCAGCGCCTCTCTTCGACCTCGCTCCAAAAGAAAAAGAGTGGCGGTGGGGAGACAGGGAGGAAGAAGCATTCACCGCTTTGCGAGACGCTCTGACATTGACACCTGCCGTACGATTAGGTGATCCAACGGTCGACTGCGGCAGGACTACAGACATCTCACATTGAGCCATCAGCGTAGTCCTCCTGTTAGACCATAGCAATGGAGAGCAACCGATCACATACATGTCACAAAAACTACGAGGACCGGAATTCAGCGACACCGTACACAAGAAAGAGATGTTGGCGGTCATACAAGCATTCAAAACATGACGGTGCTATCTTGAATGCCACCGGTGCATCGTACGTACCGGCCATCATGCACTGAAATGTTTTAAGGCACACCCAAACCTCAGTCCACGTCAAACCTGACGGATGGAGTTCCTCGAATCCAGGTTCGACTACGATATTGAGTACCAGCAAGGTAAGACCAACCCAGCAGACGCGCTTAGCGGCCGACCAGATCTGATGGCTGAGGGAGCAATGCTACAAAAGTATCAGGATCCATATCTTGAGCAGTTGTTTACACAAGGCTACAACCAGCATGACGAATAAAACAATGCAAAATTCTGTTACGATTCACCCTATTGGCAGTAAAGATTGACCCGCTAGGTGGTTGTTCCCCTTAGCAATGAACTCTGCCGCATCCTCCTCAAAGAGTACCATGACACCGGTCCAGGTGGACATTTCGGAGAAGACAAGACGCTGAAGAAGATTGCAAAACGCTACTGGTGGGATAAGATGCAATCTGACATGGCCAGCTTTTGCAAATCTTGCAACATGTGTCAGTGATAAAAATCCCGTTGCATGCGGCCACCCGGACTTCTACAGTCGCTCCCTATTCCGATGAAACTATGGACCAACATCTCCATGGACATTATCACAGGATTACCACTCACACTCGAGGGTTATGACATTATCCTCGTGGCTATCGACAGGTTTTCCAGAATATCTCGCTTTATTCCGAAAGCGACCATCGTCACTGCCAAAGGAACAGCGCGGATGTTCCTCAACAACATCCTATGGCTACACAGCATGCCGAGGACCATCACAAGCAAAAAGGATGGCCAATCTACCAGTCAATTTGCATGATCCGATGACTCACTATGGCAGTCGGATCCAGGTTTCTATGGCATTCCATCCTCAGGCGATCAGCCAAACCAAGCTGACCTATCAGACGCTCGAACAACTTCTCCAAACAGTATGCAAACCTCATAGGACGGATTGGGCACAAAAACTCCCGACCGCCAAAATCCCATGTAATTCAACAATTTCCACTACAAGAGGTCAAATTTTGTTTGAAGTGGTGTATGGTAAAATTGTATTTTCCACCACACCAACAGGACTACACAGCCCAAGCAACATTTCTGCAGTTGACTTCCAACACCGCGACTTCTCCACCATCTGTGATGAGACACAGCATACACTGATGAAGAGACTAGCGGCGATGAAACGAGCATCTGACCAACATCACAGCAACGATGATTTCACCACTAGCGACAAAGTTCTTCTCAGTTTGACCAACATCAAACTTTGCGGAGGCGACTGTTCAAAGCTCTATCCCCGATGGTTGGAACCATTTGAGATCAAATGTATGCAAACCCCCATGGTTTCACAATTCAAACTCTCCAACACTATGAAATTTCACCCAGTACTCCGTATCTACAGAGTCAAGCAATACCGAGATCCCGGAGAGAACTTCCCTGGTAGGGATATCCCTCCCCCTCCTCCTATACAAGTGGATGAGGACACAGAGTACATCATCGAGGACATCCTTGGCCATCGTTGACATGGAAAAACAAAAGAATATCTTCTTAAGTGGCACTGTTGTGTCGCCACACATAACAGCTAGGAACTCTACAAAAACCTCCAAGATGTTGATCACCTGAATGACGGATATTACTACCATCATGAGGCCATGTCTATACGTGTCTCGGGACATCGCAACTTAAAGGGAATAAATCATTATGTACCAGACGTACACGAGTCCCTAATCTGTCCGAGTGGGAATTTCTGTCATTACACAAATAGCCCACCGCGCATCAAGAACTTGATTTTCACTCCGTCGACTGAGGGCTATTCCGCTATCTGCCCTCACCCTTCGGCAAACCTTCTCGCACATTTTAAAAACTCCCACCACTTTCTAGAATCATTGTCAGAAGTGTCAAGACCTTTTGGTGACTTCTTTATGCATCAAGAAATATCGAGATTTATGAAGATGCATCTTGCATCATCACCGTCGATCCTTGAAGCCCCCCAATTCCTCGACGGAGCTTCTCAAATCCAACCACTCATGACGCGACTCCACACGCGTCGCCTGATGATGGACCCACGATCTTGACTATGTCTCATTTGTAACTCGACACTCGTATACATGTGTTCGATCATTTCAACACTTGTCATCAAAGTACACTTACCATTAAACATAAATTGCTGAAGTATCCTGAATTCTCAATCGTGTTCTACCTCACAAATTCTACCTGTTCACCATCTACGCTCCGTTCGGCATAACATTATGAATGTAATCATCCCATATGCCAATGCCACGTGGAACATGACCTATGGGACGCTTTGATGGTGGAGGGGTGAAATGTTGGTGTCTCTTCACCAAAGATCCATCACTCGTGTGTACTCGCGTTATGGTCGATGTTTGTTGGGACGTATGTTGTCAAGGATGGCTTGCCAGTTTAGAAGAAGGTATATAAAGTAATGTGTTGTTGTAACTTGTGTAGTATGTGGTCAGCAATCTGTTTCGGCAAAGCCTCCTTTGCCTTTGAAGGATGATCATTGGGACCAGTTTAACGTTCGTCCCCACAAATACCGTCCAGGTCCACACAACACTTTTGCATACCATTCAAACATCATCTCTTCCTAGGAGTTGCAATCAAGGTGGTACCTTCACAAAATATTACCTGTAGTCCACGATTTGGAGATCTTTTCTCTTGGTTCCAACCATATGCTCACGACCACATATAATTCTATTAGAACTCCTTCAGCACCAATAAGTTAGTGAGCTAAACTCAACCAAGTTCATCTGTATATGTTCTTCCTCCTTCCATGGTTAGCGAAGGTTGTCCTCATGGCAATTCAGCCAACCGCCATGCGATGCCGATGTTTTATTTTGTAGTCCGCAAGGGTCCTGACCGTTGAGCCATTGTTCATGTGTAGCCTTCATGTCCTGTCAATTTCGCCGCTTTGTCGCAACGGGCCTCTGTGTCTAGGATGGCTCTCCTCCTCGAGCTAACAACGGGTGGGTTCGCCAAGTGCAGGTGGTGGGTAGGATGCATGAAATGGCGCTTGGAATACATTGATGTACCCACTTTTGGCCAGGATAGCGACCAACTTTCATGTCTCAATGGGCGAATGGGAGGAGCACGAGTACAACTTTCATGTCAGTGATGTGGAGGACGACGATCCTCCCGAGGAGGACGACGATCGTCCCGAGTTCGTTGTCCCTCATTACCACCTTGAGTCTTCATTCCTCTTTACCTACTGGGAGGAGCACAAGTACAACTGCCACGTGAGTGTTGTGGAGTGCATAACCCCGAACTCTTCTGAGCACATTGAAGAGCATACAATGCGTATTGGAGACAGACAACATGTCCTTCCATTTTGTGGTTACCTTGCGTGTGGGTTGAATCCACTAACTTTGTAGATTTGGCATCGCATCCGACGGGGTTGGACCTTCTACTATGTCAGAATACGCTGTTTCCTTGCCACCAAACACTGTATGTTCTTTTCAACACTGTCCACCCATGTGTCTAACAGTGTACTAAGTGTGTTTTGTACAGTGTTGTCTGATGACGACACTCCACCGCACCCGCTGGAGAAAACCGGCAACGACCTGGAAGCCGCTCTTCCTACACGCAAACGCAAGTGCCAATCCCGATGCATGAATTTCCCGGGTGGCCGTGCCTTCCGCAACATGGAGGCATGTCATGAAGCAGTCCAAGATCTTGCTATCGGCCGCAACATGCCGCTCTCCTGAGTCTGTAGTGAGCCAACTCGACTGGGGGTCTGGAGCGGTCAGTGGAAGACCGGTCGCTATGCATGGCTGTTGAAGGCACAATTATAGTGCAAGCACGGCAACATTGCTGTGATTGAGTACATTAACAACCACAAGTGCACCCCAAGTACCTATAAAGGGTAATCAGGCAAGGCGTGCTGCATGGGTGCTGCGCCACATCAAACAGAAGGTGAAGAAGAAGCCCTCAATTGACACCAAGGCGCTTCAATGAATTGTTGAGAAGGCGGCCACAGGCGAGAAGGTGGACTACCCAATTGTGTACAGAGCCAAGAAGGCGTCTAGGTGAAGCTCATTAGGGAGAACAATCTCTATTGGTCTCTATTCCTAGCATAGATCGCAAAGGTTAGTATTCCCACTTTTGTCCTTTTTCTCTTCCTTTTTTTTCTTGAGTTGTCCCTTGTGTAAAATTGGCTGCATATGTTTCATATGCTTTGTATCTAAACAAGGTGGACCCTCGGACAAGACAGGAAGAACCTGTTCCGCCGGGCCTTCATCGCACCAGGGGCCTATCGGGAGGTTGGAACCATGTCCAACACCTGGTGACCATGGATGCCAATTTTTTTTTNGCAAAGGTTAGTATTCCCACTTTTGTCCTTTTTCTCTTCCTTTTTTTTCTTGAGTTGTCCCTTGTGTAAAATTGGCTGCATATGTTTCGTATGCTTTGTAGCTAAACAAGGTGGACCCTCGGACAAGACAGGAAGAACCTGTTCCGCCGGGCCTTCATCGCACCAGGGGCCTATCGGGAGGTTGGAACCATGTCCAACACCTGGTGACCATGGATGCCAATTTTTTTTTTAACGACATCAAACAGGTGTTGTTGACTGCTCAGTATAGGGACGCCAACAACCGCTCAGTTCCCATGGCGTGGACGCTGTGCGACAAGGATGGCATAGACAATTGCACGCGGTTTGTTAAGAGGTTGTCCTAGGTGTATCCTATGACATGGGAGCATGGCACAACCATCATCTCTGACCGTGATGGAGGGCTCCTTGTTGCTGTGGCCTGTGAGATGCCTGGTGCAACGCACACTTTCGGTGCACAACACATCCAGGAGAACGTGAAGCTGAAGGCGGGTAGGGTAGCCGTGGATCTCTTATAGATCCTTGCACATTCCTTCACCGCCAAAGAGTTCAAGCGCACCCAGAACGAGATGTCAAGGGCATCCAAGCAGGGTATGAAGTACGTCTTTGGCGTTGGCGGAGAACCAGGAATCCCATCGGACCAGTGGATTCGGGTCTATATCTTTGTTTCACGTAGCGGATATTCCACAACACGGCAAAGTAGTTGAACACGCGCATCATCGACCTCTGCCATCTCTACCCCTTCCACTACTTTACACAGCTGTATGTGTAGGTGCAATTGTTTTGTACACAACAACGAAAGCTTACGCATGACTGTGAGACCATCTCACCCCACTCGCTCATAGAAAGATGAAAAACTACACACAGCATGCACTGGAGCACGACATCATTGCGGTGGGACCACTCTCTGGGACCATCTTGGACCAAAAGAGCCTCGCCGGACGTGAGGTGGACTACAACGCAAAAAGGTGCAGCTGCGGCCAGTGGGCCGAGTATGGCTACCCATGCTAACATGGGGTCAGCCTTCTCCTTCATGCTGATGTGAGCCAGGAGATGTACGTGGACATACACATCACAAAGATGGCATGAAAAAGGACCTACTACCATCCCACGCATGGGGAAATGCGCGGGAGGTGCAATACACTGAGAAATGGTGGGGTCCACCAGGCAAGAAGCAAGAGGTGGGAGGCCAAAGGCCGAGCGTAAGGGCCACTATGAGCATCGGAAGCGTGGCCGCATTTGCAGCCAATGCGGGCTGGCCGGACATGCGCCTAAGCATTGCACAAACCCACCAGCCCTCTCACCAGCCAACATTGTAGTAGCTTGTTTGAGGTAGCTCAGTACAAGATGAGGGCTATGCGGTGATGGTGGTCGTGGCCGCCAAATGGCAACAGAGGACATGGCACAGGAGCTGACTCAGGTGTTGGACCTGAAGTTGAGCTCATGACAGATAGGCACGGAGCGGCAGTAGTAGCTATACTAGAAAGTTCCGCAATAGCTCATGGCTTCACAAGAACTGTTGAAGCAGGTGATGCTACAACAAGAACTGTCGCTGTAGGAGATGCTACAGCAAGGACTATTGCAACACGTGAAGCAACAAAAGAAGTAACTACGGGAGCAAGAGATGCAGTAGAACCCATTTTCTCTTCCCAAGTCAACGACCCAGAGACCCCCAAAGCAGCAACACATACCATTATAGGTAATAGCTCGTCTTTCTCTAGTGGGTCCGAGGAGGACGAGGACTCCAACTATGTGACAACTGGGCCTAAGGAGTGAGAGTGTAGAGATGGCTCGTCCTCCTTGGACTCCTTTGAGGATGAGGAGCCACATTGACGCAAGCGGATTTGCAAAGGTTGTTCTGTGTGATTTTTGGTGATGCTTGCATCCTCTACAGTTGATTTGTCCATTGTTACGTCTGGGTTTACTTCCCAGTTTTGACCGTGGGTTGTTTTATTTGTGCCATGTGTGCAGGTGAGGTAGTTCCATGTGCTAATTAAGACCGTGGTCAAGCAGCAACCAAGGATTAGAGAGTAGCGGCACAGGATCATATCACAAGTGGCCCATGACACGAGTGGTGCAAATGGAGATGTCATGTATTCTAAGATTGGAAATCTCAACCTAGAGGATACAAGGAGAGAAGAGACCAGATTTCAAGTGGCCAACCCATGCATTGGCATGTGTGCGTGCCCCTTTGGAGAAATGTTTCATGATGCATGTCAAGAGTTCAGTGAAGGGATAGAGTGTCATACATGTGAGGTCATATGTTTTGTGCATGGCTTACCCGTGTACGTTCGAGTGTGGATTAGTACATGTGACCTCGCACCTCTGTTTTAGTGAACTTGATGAATTAAAACTTGAATTCCACATGCTCTCTTGATTATCTGTAAGTTGTTCACGTTTCTGTATTTATGCGTATTTCAAGACATGGACATTAGTCATTAATGCTTGATTACTCTGTTGACATTCTTCATGACATTCTGACAGTAGATAGTAGAGTGGAACAGTATGCAAGTTGAATACATAGCTTCATGCACTCGAGTGACGTCTTATGAAGTACCTCTACTTCAACATGTACTTCGACATACCACAGCCGACCTAGTAAAACACGTGACGGTAGTGCCTTCGGGGCAAGATGTACACGTCAAAGTAAGTGTATCTACCCACTTGTGAGTGTTTGGAAAGGCAATAGCCTTTCCAAACACTCACATCATGGCGGTGGATACAGTGAAGGACACACTTGGGGTCAAGAACTGTTGAAATGGGTTGTTGTGGACATATGTTAAATCCATTTAGGAATGAATATAATATGTACCCACATCTTCTTGGATGAGGAACATTGGACATAGTGGAGACATCACACATCATTTGAGGAATACATTGTGAACATACCCAAACTCATGTGTCACATATGGAAATGGGATGTTGTGGATACCTCATAAGCAATTTGAGGGGTAAATGTAACACATGCCCACTTCCTAATTCTGAGGGCTTGGAGGCCCGGTGTACAGCCAGGACTCTCACATANCACATCATGGCGGTGGATACAGTGAAGGACACACTTGGGGTCAAGAACTGTTGAAATTGGTTGTTGTGGACATATGTTAAATCAATTTAGGAATGAATATAACATGTACCCACATCTTCTTGGATGAGGAACATTGGACATAGTGGAGACATCACACATCATTTGAGGAATACATTGTGAACATACCCAAACTCATGTGTCACATATGGAAATGGGATGTTGTGGATACCTCATAAGCCATTTGAGGGGTGAATGTAACACATTCCCACTTCCTAATTCTGAGGGCTTGGAGGCCCGGTGTACAGCCAGGACTCTCACATATCAAGAGTGTTCGATGGACATGGATCGGACATGCGCCTGCCCAAGATCCAAACCATGGCCCGGTTCCGGACGTGAGGATGTCCCTAATGGCTTCTCATTCCATGAAACGCAATCGTCAAATTCTGCCTTTATGGTGGCCCACGCAGCGGCGGCTTCTTGCAGATTCAACACGGATGCTTCCTCTCCGCCCTACACACCGACTTGGTCCCATCGGCAAGGCCCAAATGGAACCTCATTCCTATCATATTCTTTAGCCATATTCGTGAGTTGGATATGTTGTATCTATGGCGAGGGAATAGACATCGACATCCACATTTTGTGTCGCATAGGCCCCACTTGCACGACCGTGCATTACGTTTGAACATAAAACCATGTGTTGGGCATGGTTTTCAAGCGTGTCTTTGTGGCAGTAGGTGGCAAGGGACGCCAGGCACTGCATTCGATAAGGACAAGACGATAGGAATGGCGCGTCCTCACACTCTAGTACGATGGGTTGTGCGCAAATGTGGACGGAGCGTACGTTGGACTTCGGTCACTTGTTTAGCTAAGCACGTGACTGTTCAACAATGGTTTCTGCGGTTTAGGTCACAAAAACATTCGTGTATAAAAACTATACACGGGGTCGGTGATGGTCGCTAGAGCCAAATTAACGGCGCTCGTTCATTGTACACTTCATAGTGCGACCTATGCACCGGACCAATGGATGAGCACAGAAAGAACCGCTCAAAGTCAGAGTGAAAGCGTGTTAATGTGTGTTTCTTTGTCATTGCCATCTACCATAGTGTCCTTCAGCGTGGGCCAAGAATGGGTTCCCGTTTCAATGCTGTAGTACAACTTTCGCGTGAGTGGATATTGGGTGTGCAGAGTATCATACTTTCCCCAGTAGACACTTTTTTCACAATAGACATCAAGAGAATTAGTTTTCAACAGTGGCCTTCGGACGTGTTTTATGCATTTGGTGGGTGTTACAGTCATTTTTTTTGCAAAAGTGGCCACCATATTCTTTTTGTGCATTATTTTGGTATGCTCTGAACTAGTTGTGAGAACAGTGGATATGCGGTAGAAGTGTCCTTGTCGGATGGCTCGTGGTGGACGAGCTCGTCGTGCGATGGGCCTATTGACCACAAGCCCATCGACGATGACGTGACGGGCCGGCGAGGAGCAGCAGGAAGTGTAAGGAATGCTATCCTAGCGTGCTCTGATCCAACACAAGTGTGCACGGGTGCTTAGTGAAAAGAGACTTCCAAAGGGGGGGTGTGTGCTTTGGGTCGCCACAACAAGGGAGCAGAATTCTGGCAGAATGCAAGTTGCACAAACTGAGAAAGGCCTTACAACCGTGAATGGTTAGTTATTTTGGTGAGATTACATCATATTCTTATAGCGTGTGATCTGAGCTTTTCAACACATCCAAGCATGTCCAAAACAAGTACTAGAGCCCCTGCTGCGGTCGTTGAAGTAACCCATGGTGGAGCCGCCCACCATGCCCACGAACGGGAGTGACGGATGGCGCTTCGACGGTGGCCTGTTGAAGCGCCCTTCCTGTTACCCCAACGTGGGGGAAGGCTCGCCCAGGTCCAGAAGACCATCCACATCCATTCCTTCATGGCCCATGTGCCTTTGGAGCTCATTGAAGTCGAACTCGGACCACATGTGGTGGGATTATCCCGTCACCAATGACGGAATTCAGATTCCACCCACCTACCACCCGAACTTCGAATGGGCTTACTTTCTTAATTCTCAACCAAATCCAACAACAGAAAGCTCAAAATTGCATGGCATAAATGTAGGGATTCCACATCAGACATTCAAGCACTCCTCAGTGGTCGAACCAGGAAAACAGCAAACGGCATCCATGCCATGGGAACTTTTTAACAGGAAGCTATAATGCAATTTCTTGGCTGATGGTGCGGCTGCTGATGCCATCAGCTATTGCTACTTGCTGGCATGAGTACTGTGTATGCTAACGACTAGTACTGCTTGCTTCCGCGCGTGCTATGCCATAGCTGCTTCTGCTGTGAGCAGCTGATGTCACGATATACTGACGTGTAGCAGCAACAACATCCGGACGCGGCATGATGACGCGTGGCTTGCAACTGTGTGCAGTTGCGAGGCGTCTGCTGCTACTTTTGATGCTCACTACTGGCTGAAGGTGCTCTTTGATGTTGCTTGTCCCTGATGCATGCTACAATGCATGCTTTGCTATAAGCATCGACAGCTGTTGGTGCTACAGCTGGAGTCAGAGCGATACTCCTAGTTCTAGCTGTTCCTACTCCAGCTACAAGCTACGAGCGCTGTTGCTATGAGCTACAGTTGCCACTATTGGTATTGTTGTTGCTGCTACTGCTGTTGCTATGCTGCTACCAACCATGGATGCGACTGTTGCTGCCCCTCGCAGCAATGACTACTTTTGTTGTTGCAGCTGTAGCTAAAAGCATTCGCGAGACATGTTTTTGTTACAAGACCAAGGGATATGCAGCTGTTACTCCTGCGACAACCCCCGCCACACTAGCTGAATGCGACCGCTGTTGCTCTAGCAAGATGCAGCAAATTTGCAATAGCGCTACGGCAGATGCCAAGGTTCTCCTGCGATTGTAGACGACGCTGTACTACGGCTACTATGGCGGCTCAAAACTTGGTTGCATTGCTGCCAAGATGGCAAATGCAAGGAAGGAAGCTGGCGAGAAAGTTTGGCAGCATTCCGCCTCCGGTTCTGCTAGAAAACTTCGTGTCGTGAGCCCTCAGCTCATGGGCATTGCGTTACAAGGATCTATGTGTTCCACCCATAACAGCCCAGTCCAGCCTAGCCCAGACAAGGAGTCTCTACTGTAGTTGCTGGTACTATGTTATGGGATGCAACAATGTGGTACCTCTACTCCTCTCATACCATGAGGGAATGGAGATGCCCCTAAGCAACGTTCTATGTGAGACAGAACGTAGCATAGAACACAACATGACAGACGGTGCTTGGAAAGGTGGAGAGGCAACGAAGAAACGCTTAGAAACGTAAGAGTTAGATGAACACCCAGTAAGAGAGAGGGATACCCCCTCCATCCTCGGTCAGGCCAGCGTATGTGCAAATTGTACAACGGCTGGCCTATGGAAAAGTCCATGAGCTACCAAACAGGAACCGGATAGATCCCGACAACGGTACAGGTCACTCCGGTGACGGAATGACAAACCGAAAGGAGTAGCGGAAGCATAAAAATAAGCTCTACATAACCAAATTGACAAAGAGAAGAAGTGATGTTGCCGAAGAAATGGCCCTTGTGAACTGGCCACCTAGAAAATGTCGGTGTGCACATAAGGATGTGCAAGTGGAGGTTGAGACCATCAAAGTAGCCGTCGACCACAGTAGTCTGCCTACATCTGAGTGGTGTCAAGTCCTGAGGTCACCAAGACTGACATAACAACAGCTAAGGTGCAGTGCACAGTGAGGTTGTGACCTAAGAGTGTGGTGACTCATGGTGCTAGAGCTATGGCCAGCAATGCAGTTTGGGACGCGTGCCACACACGCCACTGTTGCAACCGCGAATGCGACAAGCAGAGTTGTCTAACATTGTTGTCAGTGTCCATAGCGCGGCGATGAGTAGATGTGTGAAGGATGGAGCAGATGCGGGTACAAACAATGCCGCTGCGAGGGAGACTGAGATGCAGACGAGCGTTGTCGATGCATTCGTTGGATTCACAGAGGCAACTTCGGTCAGGTGCCATTCATGCACTTGCTTGTGTTGCAGTTCTGGCCATGGGGGGATGGCACTGGTGCTGTTGTCACCTCGACTCCCTTGGGTTGCAGCAATGAAGCCTGTTCTGAGGAGAGGGTGCCAATGTAATTTTCGTTAGTACGACTGCACTCAATAGTGGCACGACGGCTACGCAGAGTGGCAGATGAGGTCAGAGCACTCCTTTAGTGGCTGGTCACGGGGCAGCAAGTGGCGCTTTCGTTTTCATTGCATAAGTGGACAGCTGGCTTTTTAGCTGTGCTAGACAGGCAGAGCCGCCTAACAGAGCTGTTGATGTCAATAGTGCATCTGTAAGCAGATGTGCGGAAGGATGGAGTAGAAGCGGCTGCGAACGGTGCTGCTGCGAGCGAGACTGAGATGCAGA
>SZWC01005872.1:63017-75909 GCA_023375785.1 Penium margaritaceum
CATTTCCCATCTCTGTCGCATTTCCCTCATGTCAATAGCCTTTGATATAGGATCGTCAACACCTCGTGTTGACGGAGCTGGTGCTTATCATCCACTCTTTCTGCATGGTTTCTAGAAACAACCATGCAAGCGTGGGTGACCAAAGGATTGGACGGAAACACCATGTATCCCTATTTCTGGAGAATAAGTCTGATTTCCCCCCACCTCAAAATCATCAACCTGTTGAATGGGTTCGCCCCTTGTTCAGTGTTGTATGAAGGATCAGGAATGCTCTGCCCCTTGTGGAGGTATGACCCCTAGATCCGTTGTAGTGTGACTCACCTATGCTCTATCTCTTGTGAGGTATGTCCTAAGAGTACACCATGTGGGTGAGTGGTTGCCTTGGCCATTTTGTTGATTTGGCCAAGTGATAGGTTATGAGTTTGATCCTGGCCCCATGCATATCTTGTTTGCCGTGGAAGCTTCCAAGAAAGAAAGTCCGTAGTTTCTTGGATGCTACATGGTTGGTTTGTCACCTTGACACTAGGATGCTTATGTGTCAAGCCCACAGTGCAAGTCTATTGGTGACGTGGCTGGTTCAGGCCACTTCCCAGGAATGTGCTTGAGTTCTAGGACAGGACAGACAGCTACAAAAGAACTTGTCTTCCTTGCTGATCAATCAACCCTTGCTTGATGCTCTCTTGCGTATTGATGACTTGAGCTCTTCTTGAGATGTAATGCTAAGGCGTTAGTACTCTTGAAGGTGAAGTGTATGCCTGATTAAGATTGGGGTGCATGACATATGTCAACAAAGGAAGAAGGCCTGAAAACCTTTGTGAGCTTTTCGGTTTCACGGCTTCTCTGCCAGAGGTGGTTAGCTCAGTAGCTAACAAAGGGTTATGGGCCCACTCCTCTGGTTAAGGAAGTTTCACGCACACAACCGCTAAGGTCACGAGCAGTGAGAGCACCTTCGCTCTCACCCAACTTCTCTGTTTGCAGGGCAACATCAGCAGGAGGGGAATGCAACACATATGCACCTTTCTACCTTGGGAGTTGACATCAGCCTACATCAGCCTACATCTGCTTGCAACGGCCAACGTGAACAGGAGAAGCAGTTTCCTCTTCTCACCAACAGCCTACAGCGGCCTCAAACACAGGTTCATCGGCATCAACAACAGGTGCAGCAACTGTAGCAGTTGTAGTTGTAGGGATGGCAGGGACAGGGGAACCAGGGAATCATTTGCCCATCCTCAAGTTTGATGGAGAGGGGTTTGCACTCTGGAAGTGGCACTTTGAGATCATGATGGATGACAAAGATCTGCTAGGATATTTTGACGNCGGCCAACGTGAACAGGAGAAGCAGTTTCCTCTTCTCACCAACAGCCTACAGCGGCCTCAAACACAGGTTCATCGGCATCAACAACAGGTGCAGCAACTGTAGCAGTTGTAGTTGTAGGGATGGCAGGGACAGGGGAACCAGGGAATCATTTGCCCATCCTCAAGTTTGATGGAGAGGGGTTTGCACTCTGGAAGTGGCACTTTGAGATCATGATGGATGACAAAGATCTGCTAGGATATTTTGACGAAACTATCCTAGCATCAAAGGAGGAGGGTGCTGACCTTGTGGCATGGGCCATGCTCAACAAGAAGGCTCTCGCCATTCTTGTGTCCTCCATACAACCCTCCGTCCTTTCACACATCAGCGGTTGTACAGTGGCAGCCGCGGCATACGCCAAACTGGACAAGGTGTTTCAGTCCTCGTCACTTTCCAACCGTCTCTTCATTCTACAAAAACTCATCAGCATGAGGCTTGGTGAAGGGGAGGATGTCTCCGCCTTTATGCAGAAGTTTGAGACACTCTTGCAACAAGCCACCGGCATGGGGTGGGACCTGAAATCCGACATGCAGGCCATGATTTATCTGATGACGCTGCCGGAAAGTTAGGGCCCCATGGTAACGGTGATTGGAGGGTGGACTGAAGATCTAGTTTCCTACACCACCGTCTCTGAGTATTTGTGGAATGAAGCCATGCGTCGTAGCAATAGTGAAGCAAACATGGCTGCCTTTGCCTCATAGAGGAGCGGCACCTTCCGTAACACCTCCTCCTCTGGGTACAAGAGAAAAAATAGCACTAGTAACAGTGGAAGGGGTGCAAAGCACCTAGGAAACTGCCAGAACTGTGGCAAGGCTAGACACTGGGCTCGAGAGTGCCGTGCATCCAAGAGACAGGGAGGAGACGGGGAGGAATGGCGAGGGGAAAATGGTGGGAAGGATCCCACAAGCTTGATGGCTGAGTGCGCCTCCAACAAAGGGAGGGTGATACTCAGGCCAGGAGCCTATGGCCTTGACTCGGGCACAATTGAGCACACAACTTACGAGAAGAGAGACTTCATCTCTCTTGCTCCATGTAACAAGAACTTCAGAGTCGCCAACGGCAAGGTTGAGGCAGCTGAGGGGATTGGTAACAAGCTGGTTACAGTGGGTATCAATGGTGGAGATTCCGACCTCAAGCTAGAGGGGGTGGTCTACTTGCCCTCCTTCATAGCCAACCTGCCCTCCGTCTCTAAGATAACTCACCATGGCATGACAGTGGTCTTTACAGAGAAGGAAGCGGTGATAGTTCCTACCAAGGATATCAACATCTCCTACTCTGCCAAGAATGTTGTCGCACAAGTTCCTCGCGTTGATGGACTCTATGTCTTGCAGACCAAAACAACAAGTTCAACGGCTGAATCTTTGGTGGAGTGTGACGATGAGGAGAGCAGCGATGCAAACTCAGATGAAGAAAGACATATTGGAGTAGCAAAAGCAGTGGCATCAGATGATTCGACAACAAAACTGCAAGCAAATGCAGCCATCGGGGCTGTTCCTTCTAGCCTGTGCACATCCTCTGCGAACCTGTGGCACAGGCGCTTTAGGCACGTGGCTCATTGTAAATTGGAGCTCATGGGAAAGCAGGAGCTAGTGCGTGGGATGGAGCTAGGTGATGAGGTGGAGGGAGCGGAGATCATGTGTGAGCCATGCCTACAAGGCAAGGCAAAAAGGAAACCCTTCAAGCGCAATGGTACGCATGCTCTCGCACCTCTTGACCTCGTCCACTCTGACGTATGTGGTCCCTTTCGCATACCGTCAAATGGAGGCAGCAGGTATTTCCTCTCGTGCATCGACGATAACAGCCGCAAAGTTTGGATTTGCTTTCTCAAAAACAAAAGTGAGGTGAAGGAGAATCTGCAGGCCTTTGTCGCTATGGTTGAGCGACAGAGTGGAAAGAAGGTGAAGGCATTCAGGACGGACAACGGGGGAGAGTACGAAGCTTGCAGGGAGTGGCTAAAGACACAGGGAATTGAACACCAGAAAACTACGCCCTACTCACCTCAAAGCAACGGCGTAGCAGAGAGGATGAACCAGATGCTCCTAGGCATGACAAGGTGCATGCTCTTTGACGCCAAGCTTCCTCCTAGGTTCTAGGCTGAAGCAGCACGTACGGCTACCTACCTTGTGAACCTCATACCTGCAGCAACTCTACAAAGGAGAGGCAAGAAGAAGCAGACACAGCAGTTGAAGACGCCTCAAGAAGCATGGTCAGACAGGAAGCCGGACGCCTCCCATCTCAAGGTGTTTGGTTGCACCGGGTTTGCCAAGGTCCAGGCCGGTGAGGGCCCTGGAAAGCTCGATGTAAGAGTACGAAAGTGCATTTTCATCGGCTATGACACTGCCCACAAAGCTTATCAAGTGTGGAACCAAGGAGCCAAGAAGGTCATCCGCAGCAAAGACGTGGATTTCCATGAATTGTCTATGAGTAAGGGAGAGCATCTCAAACTCGAGAACGCTCCAAAACAGGGAGAGTGGCTCACTCTCCTTGAAGAGGGAGATGAAGCACCAGCACAATGGCATGGAATAGATGCTACAATAGGGAGAGGAGCTCATGAGGATGACTCGGAGGAATCAGACTCTGATTTCGACGTATCCGATCCTCCGGAACATGAGGAAGATGCCTCTCCCATCATCAACGACGAACCAGACCTCCAGCCTCCACATCAACAGCACCAGCCAGCAGGTTCAAGGAGTAGTTCATGCCTCAAAGTACCTCGGCAGTATTACAACGCAGATAGGGGTGAATGGACAGGATTCAACTACTCATTCTTGGTTCAAGAGGAGCCAATGTCTGTCGCAGATGCACTCACTCGGTTTGACAAAGCACAGTGGGACGAAGCAATTCGCAGTGAACTCAGTTCCATTGAAGAGAATGGGACATGGGTGCTGGTGGACAGACCTGCCGGGGCTCACGTTGTGGTGTCCAAGTGGGTGCTGAAATGAAAAAGGAAACAAGATGGCAAGATAGACAAGTACAAGGCACGGGTGGTAGCAAAGGGATTCTCCCAATGGCTTGGCGCAGAGTACGATGAGACCTTTGCTCCAGTTGTGACGTTTGCCTCCATCCGGTAAATGCTCCCCATTGCTGCTACCAAGAACATGGAGGTCCACCAGATGGATGTCAAGACATCCTTCCTTTACGGCAAACTTGACAAGGAGGTATTGATGGAGGTTCCGGAAGGGGTTGATGCTCCTGAGGTCAAGGTGTGCAGATTGGTGAAGGCACTCTATGGGCTAAAACAAGCGCGAAGACTTTGGTACCAGGAGATGGACACGTTCATGGCCAAGGAGTACTTCATGCACTGCGACAATGACCCTAGCATGTACATGCATGAGAGTGACAAAGGGACTATGTTGGTCACCTTGTACATTGATGACCTGATTCTATGCTCCTCTTTGACACAGCTGCTAGACGATCTCAAGGGGCAGCTGAGTAGCAGATTTGAGATGAAGGACATGGGTCCTCTTGACTTCTATCTTGGAATTTCCATCAAGCACGACAGAGCAGCAGGTACCATCAGCCTGAACCGGACAAAATACATCGACTACATCCTCAAACGATACGACATGGCAGATTGCAAACCTGCCAGCACACCCATGAGCTCGGAGTGCAAACTCTCCATCTCCATGTCCCCATCCAACAAAGAGGAGAAAACTGACATGCTAGGCATCCCATATCAGTCTGCAGTGGGCAGTCTGATGTATGCCATGGTCGCCACCCGACCAGATATTGCCCATGCTGTTGGGCACGTGAGCCGGTTTGTGGCCAATCCCAGTCAAATTCACTGGCAGGCCGTGAAGCGCATCATGCGCTACCTTCAGGGGACACGGCACGTGGGGCTCCAGTTTGGAGGCATCGCTGGATCCGCATCACTCCGTCTCATGTGCTACACTGATGCCGATTGGGGAGGGAATATCATTGACAGAAAATCTACCTCCGGCTTTGTGTGTATGTTGAATGGAGGTGCAGTCAGTTGGGCAAGTCGCAAGCAGGAATGTGTCTCTCTGTCAATAGCTGAAGCTGAGTACATCGCCTTGGCTGAGGTGCGTAAAGAGATGTAGTGGCTACGAAGCTTGCTATCTAAGATGAAGGTACCACAGGCAACGTCGACGGTCATCAAGATTGACAACATGAGCACCATTGACATGTCAAAGAACCCCGTCCTGTCCAGGCGCACAAAGCACATTGAGATCCGCTACCACTACGCTCGAGACTTGGTCTACAAGCAGACAGCGGAGCTCGAGTATGTCGGTACCAAGTTGAACCAGGCTGACATGCTTACAAAGCCACTGGACAAGGATCTCCACCAGGCGTGCAGACATGGTATCGGCATGGTCAACGCAAGTGATGACGAATGATGATGGTCATTGACGCAAGGTGCAAGGGAGAGATTTGTTGAATGGTTTTGCCCCTTGTTCAGTGTTGTATGACGGATGAGGAATGCTCTGCCCCTTGTGGAGGTATGACCCCTAGATCCGTTGTAGTGTGACTCACCTATGCTCTGTCTCTTGTGAGATATGACCTGTGAGTACACCATGTGGGTGAGTGGTTGCCTTGGCCATTTTGTTGATTTGGCCAAGTGAGAGGTCATGAGTTCGATCCTGGCCCCATNCACAAGGCGGGCAGGCAAGGTATCGGCATGGTCAACGCAAGTGATGACGAATGATGATGGTCACAGACGCAAGGTGCAAGGGAGAGATTTGTTGAATGGTTTTGCCCTTTGTTTAGTGTTGTATGACGGATCAGGAATGCTCTGCCCCTTGTGGAGGTATGACCCCTAGATCCGTTGTAGTGTGACTCACCTATGCTCTGTCTCTTGTGAGATATAACCTATGAGTACACCATGTGGGTGAGTGGTTGCCTTGGCCATTTTGTTGATTTGGCCAAGGGAGAGGTCATGAGTTCGATCCTGGCCCCATGCATATCTTGTTTGCTATGGAAGCTTCCAAGAAAGAAAGCCCGTAGCTTCTTGGATGCCACATGGTTGGTCTGTCACCTTGGCACTAGGATGCTTATGTGTCAAGCCCACAGTGCAAGTCTATTGGTGACGTGGCTGGTTCAGGCCACTTCCCAGGAATGTGCTTTCGAGTTCTAGGACTGGACAGACAGCTATAAAAGGACTTGTCTTGCATGCTGATCAATCAACCCTTGCTTGATGCTCTCTTGCATATTGATGACTTGAGCTCTTCTTGAGATGTAATGCTAAGGCGTTAGTACTCTTGAAGGTGAAGTCTATGCTCGATTAAGTTTGGGGTGCATGACACATGTCAACAAAGGAAGAAGACCTTCAAAACTTTGTGAGCTTTTTGGTTTTGCGGCTTCTCTGCCAGAGGTGGTTAGCTCAGTAGCTAACAAAACCCCATCAGCTACAATCGAGGAACAAAACACTTCATTTGCTACCACCTCACAAACATAAGCCTCATTCGCCCCTTTAAAAAACACGGGGCTATTGTCTGGAAAAACAGCAACGTACCACTCTCATTTCTCAAAAGACATCATGTCAACGTCTCATGACAAGCGGGGTCGACATGTATACTTCACTCCTTTTGGCCCGACAATCATAAATCCATTCATTGAGAGGTTTTTTATTCATGGGGTGGTTTGCAGGGAGTTTCATGGAGGGTCAGGGACTCCTCATGCCTTGAAAAGACAAATGTTGGGCATTACTACATCAGAACCCAGTATGTTCCTACGCAATAATTAAACCCCTATACACCGGGTGTAATACTGGGGTGGGTTTTTATGATGTTCTTAAACAAGTTGACATTAAAAAATGTGGAAGAAAAGAATGGGGAGTTTTTGACTTTTTATTCTTGGAGCAGACTCCGGCCAATACCTGTTTGTCGGAATCCTCGGCGAAGTTCCTCCCTTCTGTCCCCTGGTAGCCCAACGGCCACGCCTGTCATCGTGGCCCTCCTCAATTGCGAGGGCCTCGACTGGATTGGATGTGGACTGTGGAGGGATGGGCTACAAAAGGAGGAGGAGGGACTGAGAGGGTGGCCGAGGCAGTTGAAGATACATTGACTGATGGATGTTGGCTCGTACTTTCGTGGACCNATAAGGGGTAAACGGCATTTATGCCGCAGACAATTTCAGGAGGATGTTCCTGGTAACCTGATGTAGTCACCAAGACAACACAACAAAGAGCAGCCAAGGACATAGTGGTACTTTCAAAAATCCACGGTGAAGAAGATACTAAGGAAAATCAAAATAAGATGAGAAAAACAACAACAAATGCAAAAAGGTGATTTATTGTTGCTTCCTTTCTCTTTTATTCCACTATGTTACCCATTTGTTTCCTTAGCACAAGCACGGTAATCGTGCACGATGGCTCCTGTCCAAGCCAAACTAGCTTGACACTGTCATGGTCTATTTTGGCACCATCAAAAGACAGATTTTTACACCTATCCGCTCTATCTGTCACCCAAGGCACGATGATGTCACATCGACAATCACCGCCTGACTTTTCTCCCTCGTGGATGGCCTTGACGCCACCTAGAGATGATTATCTTCACCCTCACCCGGATCAGTAGCCTTCCTCTGGCAGGATGTTGCAGTAGCCGGGACCACCATGCCATATTTTTCCTGGCCGTGTGCTCCCATGGTCGGCTTCCCCACCGCCAGGAGACAATGTTTTCTACATTGTCTCCTGACAAATCGCCTCCGGACACAATGATCTCGTCGTCATCACCACCATCTCCTAGTTTTGCTATCCAACACCTTGTGTGGTTTCTACACCTCCTGGAGAGGGTGGTCTCCGCACCTCCCACGGTCATCATCCCAATGCCACGTTGACACAACAGCTTGTTCCACCATGTCTTGGTTCCTTTGGCCAGCCTCCTTTTCTGTCGGCTTTTACGACACCAAGAGATGCCTCTCTTCACGCCTACCTGCGTCATTAGCCTGGTGGCATGGTGACCAGAGAGAATGGCCAGTCTCCTCTTTGGATTTCTCCTACATTCTTAACCTCATCACTATCCAACCCAAGGCATGATAATGTGGCAGCCGGGACCACCTCTTCGTGACATTGCTGGCCGATCGCCCCCATTTCCAAGGGGTAACACTCTTCGACACCAGGGATCGCCATTTTGTGGGTTTGCCTTCCAGTTCTACGGAGATGGAAGTCAGCATCGGCTCCACTGTCTTCAACGTCCTAATGAGTGGCATCCACCTTGTTTCTAGTCCCGTGCCTCTTACTCTCCTTCGCAAGAGGCACAACTACATGATGCAGCCGTACCTCTCACTGGAGCTCTGGCGATCCTATACACCGAGCTCCAGGGTCTGCACCAAATGGTGCAACAACTTAGTAACTACTTACTTACGGAGCAGGCTCATTGCTCCGGTCCAATGTTGGCGTCATTCTCTTCATTTTCATCGTCTTAATCTGAGGGAGCTCCTATAGTCGGACTTGAACTTCCATCTCTGCCTGTGGCCATTCTTCCCATCCTCTACTCAACTAGTGTCATGCTACCTATGGTTGAGCCAATCTCTACTGTGTCTCCAAGTCAACCTCATGCTCACGATGTCTTCAGTGTCTAGAATGTCATTTTCATCTTTTCACTATGCCAGTGAGCACCAAGGATGGAACATTAGCACCAAATGAATCATCTGCTATATCTGCTGAATCAACAGCATTAGTAGCATCTACAACATTAACAACTTTAACAGCATTAGCAGCATCGACCTCATATACAGTTTTCTCATCCATACCTTTTGCACCATGGACAACATTATCAGCTTCAGCAACATCAGCAAAATCAGGTGCAGTAGCAGTGCATTTGTCGGCTCGACCTATGCAATCCTTAGTGTCAACAACATCAATTACATCAGGTGCCGTTGTAGTGCCTCCATCTTCCACATAAACCATACAATTTCCGACTCCAGCAACATCATTGACACTAGATTCTTTACCTAAAGTTTCCATTGCATTGGCTCCATTGGGTGCCTAAGCAAAGTTAGTAGCATCAACAACATCTCCAGCAATATCCTTAGGAGCATTGACCCCACAAATTACATCAGTTGCATCGGCATCATTAGCTGCACTGGCTACATCTTCCCCACCAGGTGCACTAGCTTCACCATTCCTGTCGCCATTTTCAGTAGAATCTGGTGCAAGGCCAGTGTTGGCACCTTCACGTGATTTAAGTGTAACACCCGTATTTACCTCATCTGCTCCATCTCTTGCATTAGTACCATTAGTAGCACCAAATTGCGTAAGTTTCATCATCCCCGTCAAATGCATCAGTTGCACCATTGGTGTTGAAATTATTGGCAACATTAGCTTCATCTATAGCATCAGCTTCATGTGCAGCCTCAACCTCATCTCCAGCGCCAGCTTCATTGGTTGTTCGTATACCATCAGTGGCATTGGCTACACGAGCAACACCCGTGATGTCAACATCATCGACAACATGAGGTAAACTTGCTACACCTCTTGCAACTGTAATCGTAGCCAAATCCCATCCTATAGCAACGACACCATCAGCTACATTGGCACCACCACCTGCATTGGCAACGTCCTATCTTACACGTGCAAGATGTTGTGCTATGGAGGATGAGATTTTATCTTTCATTTGTGAGCACAAGTTTCATCTTGCTACAAGAGACATCGTCTAATGACTCTTCCCCACCACAAGATGTACCTTATCACCTCTTTGCTAGGGACATGCAATGGAGTGATTTCATACACATGTCTAGAGTGGGTGAGTTGTGTGATGTAGAGAAGTGGTTGCGCACACTATAGGGTACGTTGGCTGAACAACCCCAATGGCGGTTTTAGTGGAAAAAAAACAAATGGTTCAGATTCCAGTTCCATCGCAGCCTCAGGCAATGCCTCACAGGATGCGGATACCGAGGCAGTGAGTGCTGACAACATGCAAGTCAGCTCTAAGACGTTCTTTAGCTCACCCCCATTCCTATCCTTTGCACCCGGGCCATTCCTCTCTTCCTCTGAGCTCCACACATCTCTAACCGCAGAGCTTGAAATGCTTTCATTTTTCCCAATTGAACGTCTGGCACCAGCAAAAGGCCTATGGAGAGGTGACTCTTCATGAGATCCTGCACCTTTAATCGCTCAGCTTCGGGCAATAGAAAATGTGGCAGAGGTACTGCAGGTGAGGTCATCGAGTGATCAACTCCTTTTTTACAGGGTGCACTGAGGTGTTTGTGGTGCTTGAGGATGTTGAGTTTAAGCTTTGCGTAGTCACTCGGGAGGATCATGTTAAGATGCATGAGCATGCCTCTCTTATCCAAGATCAGTTGACCACAATACAGGAGCACAGACTCGCATTGGAGTGTACGATTGATGTATGGGCTGAACGGACGAGCTCCACACACACAGATTTGGCTTCATCCCCACTCTCCAGTCCACGAGCTTCTATTACCATCTTCTCCGCATACAGAGCTCCGGAATAAGCTAGCTAACCTATGGCAGCTGCCAGATTTGAGGGATTCAGACTCATTTTCCTCGCCCAGCCATGGAGCATTTGGCAGCATCTTCTCCACTCCAACACCCTTCAAGTCCGATGAGAGTGAAATCCAGGCACACGCTCAACTGGGACCTCTAGCAACCTCGGGGTGTCTGCGATGAGTCTGACCTACTCTTCTCTTATCAGCATGGAGTTGGTAAGTGACAGGCGTTAGACAATGCATGAGTGAGCTGTGCAAATGATAGCCATTAAACCTCATCCTCTCCTCTTTGGTGACGTTAACACAACTTCATCTTCTTTACGGTATAACCGTTTGTTTAATTGTTCTTTCCAAGATCATTTGACCCGAGGAGAGATGTGTTTATCTCTACATGCGACAGGTTCATAGCCTTGTACATACAGGGGGAGCAGATTAATCTTGGCACATCGGTGTTGGGGTTCATGTCCCCAGGATTTCTTATCGAGGGGGAGCATATGCACCTTCTCAGCTCGAATCTTGTTGACAGCTCTTGCAGCCAAGGGGAAGTGGTAGCATGTGGGCTTTGAGCAATCTGACTGCCAGATCATGTTTTGTAGTGAGAGCATCCTAGTTTGCCCTAAGGATTATCAAATGGCTGGATTACCTCTTCTCTGACACTTATGGTCCTTTCTAGCCACCTAGTTCACCCATGCATTGTTGATAGAGTTTTCTCGGTGGTCAAGGACCGGGCACATGGTAATCTGAGCCATTGTTTCGGGAGACAATGTGATGATTAGCTCCATATTGTTTATGTAGTCACTAGACATTTCACGGTGGACTTGTGCGTGTCGACCGATCAATGCCGGACTTGTGCGTGTGACCCGTCGTAGCTTCCTTCTCAAGATCTTGCATCTTTAGGTTCAGACGGTGTTGCGTTTGAATGCCTATGTGTGTAGTCACTGCCAAAACGGTGATTTTGGACCCGTTTAAGACACAGTGACATTGCGATGTGTGTCAGCCGCAGTGCGCCGCGCAGAAGGTACTTATGTTGATTGCTCGTCAATTTTCTTCTCTCTTTGTATTACTAAGCCATTGGAGCTTATAAGGCCTTGCGTGTTGCCCTAGCCTAACTGTGTTGTTTCTTGGACCTACTTTCTTGTTTGTGCACTAGCTCACTGGACAGTGTCGCCACGTCAACAACAGCAAGGCTAGGAAGCTTAAAATAGAGTTTAATCAGGGCATGCAAGCCCATGCAAACAGTAACATGAGCTATGTGTATGATTGCAATGCAAAACAGCAGGAATTTTGCGAAATCTGGAATGCATAATGTGAAAGAAGAAGGATAGTTTACAAATGAGCCCCTAGTGGGCTTAAATAGGGGCGCTGGCAGCTGGCCGCAACTGGTCACGTCACCTCCGCTGAGCCCAAACGCGTCAACAGGAAGAACATAGCGCATACACCACGTGAACAGCAAAGGCGGTCTCCTCGAGGCCTCGGAATAGATCTTCAAGTACCCGGGTCTCGACCACCGAGAAAGTACGAGCAGTGTTAGAGACACTCGGAATCAGCGTCCAGACATCACAAATGGCTTTCCGAGCATCAGAAACACTACTATAGTCACCGGGTCTCCTCGTCATACCGGTACAGTCCACCGGGTGCGCAGGTCTCAACCCAACAAGAAAACTCTCTTGGCTCACGACAAGCCAACCAGGCTGCCAGAATGCATCGATTGCGTCTCGATGGCGCCGACATAGGTGCTAGAGAAGTCTCGGGAAACTCCGGAGGCCCGTCGTGTCGTCACGCTCACCTCTATCCTACACCACCAAAAACGGGTATAATCGTAATCAATCGGCATCAATCGTGATGGGTGTAAGCCACACAAACCAACACTCCCCTTGGCTGACATATTTGTCAATGCCAAAATAAATGAACGAAGGCATGAAAGAGCAGCATATGCCCTACCAGAATCTGCACCTGACAACAGCACACACACACACACACACACACACACACACACACACACACACACACACACATCTATTGTCCATCCAAGCAGAGAGGCTAGGCCTGATGTCCCTCTGGAGTATGATGAAGGTCGGAAGGTCTCCTCACGACACTTGAGCATCCTGCCAAGTATCTGGGTCTCGACCA